>QVNV01019589.1:0-13670 GCA_014825455.1 Pseudomyrmex pallidus
TTCTACGTACGCGACCTTATACTAATCACAACTTATTTCGTAGCCTTAATCGTGTAACCTTATTCTTATATTTTGATTTCCCAACAATACCTTCTCATGTTTCGCTCTTTGTCGTCTTAGACGACGGTCATTCGAAAGCCCGGGCGTCATTGTTGTTGAGCGTCAGCCCCGAAATCAAGCCCGGCGGGCGGACGCGTGTCTCGCCGGCGGGGCGGGAGTTGGCTCGTGTATAACTTTGAGGAAACGCGGTAACGAGGTAATACACACGCCGTGCACGTCTATAGGAGCGAGCCACGTAGAGCGGGAAGGGGTAGAGAGAGGTATAATTCGTATCACCGGCGAGGGCAGGAGTGTGGCGGCTAACTTAGTTACGGACGAGGCTCGTGTACGTACAGGTCGGTCGGGAAACGTTTCGAACCGCAAGAGCCACGCGCGCTGTCGTTGACACGAGGCGACGACGGCTTTCATACACGGTTTTCGCATACGTGGAATCCTACTTTGATCCACGAGTGGTCGCGCGTCACACAGAAATCGATGTTCGCGAGCTTTACGTCAAAATGTACACGTGCTATCGGCAGCTATAACGACCTCTTCGCGTGTAGACTCTTTAACCTCGGTTGGCGGTTTCAGCTAATTTCTAGGTAAACGCGCTGTTATCGAGCGTCTCAATGATGACAATTGTAATTATTCGGGAACGCGTTTATAGAAGTTGTATGGGCGCGCGCGTGTGTGTGAAAAGTAATTGTATTTCGTAATATCTTGATAAAGAGTTGTAGTACGTTAACGTATTATAAATAAATATCTATGAATATCTTTCGAAACAATATTTCGCAATATTTTTTATCGGATTTGTTTCGTCGTGTAACAGTATCACAAAGGAAAATAAGCAATCTCAGAGACAAAGACGTAAACTTGGCAATATCAGATATTTCAAAATATTGAACAAACGACAGCAGCAAAGTATCATCTTTCTTTTTTTTTTTTTTTTATTTAACGCACAAGTACACGTTTTTCTTTTTATAGATTTGTTTGAGTTCGAAACAACCGCTCTTGCCTCTGTTCCATCGATGAAAGCGTTTTTTTGCTTCCGCCGCTGCAAAAGATCGTCGCGATCGAACGCACAACAAAATGCAACAAATACGCAACACAGTGGCCGTCGTCGTTTATACCGGATTCCCGCGCGCTCGTCATTACAAACCCCGGGTTTTAACGAGCAAACGTCTGTTTCGAGAGTAGAATCTCTCGCGGAGATCGCGCGCGTTTGTTTCATCTCCGCTGTGCATCGAGCGCGCGGATGCGATATATATCGATCAATCGTCGGCACGCGGCGGGGTTTATGCGAGTTTTTGCGGCGAGATCTCTCGAGCTCGTCCCCACCCCGAACGAAACGTCCGTTCCTCCGAACGTTATCCGCGACCGCAGAACCGGAAGCTCCAATTTCTACCTAACGTTGTGCTCCGTTGCATTGGGAACGTTCAAGTTTATACGCGATCGACAGATATTTATTGGCCGGCAAGCGGAGCGCGCGCAACACAACACACACACACATACTCATACATACACAGTCGTACTCGTGGGAACCGAACGTTTGGAAACACGTCCGAAACCGCGAACTACGTTGCAATCGCCGTAGGGGCTAAACCCGAGACTCAAGTTACGGAGAAGGGGGCTGCTGCAGCGGCAACTACTACCGCGGCATTATAACGTCTCGGTATTACGCGAATGTGTACGCAATCGTGATTCTCGTTTTTTTTCCGGAGTTTTTCTTCTTCTTCCACAATCAAACACAAGATTTCTTATTTTGCCAGAGCGAACATGTATGTGTGCGTGTCGGTAAAAAGCGAGGGGATATTTCGCTTTCGCGGAAGTTTCCTTGTTGTTTTCACGTGTCGCCCAATGTGTTACTAATGTTTCTGCTGCCTGATATCGCAGCAGCAACACACACGTTGCGCAAATATTTTTCCTTTGCCGTTTGCACCGCGCGGAGAGAGCGCGGAGAAAAATACATTTCTCCAGCGTCTAAAAAATATTCTTTGCAATTCATGCGGACGTCGAAGCGCGCGCCGCTGTGCTGCGAGATTATAATACAAGCGCTTCCGCGCGCGAACACACGGGATCTCGAAAATTATTGAAACAGCTATATGTATGTATTATATATCGCGTGCACACCATAAATCACAAATCCATTCAATTCAAATTTATCTATGACTGAATATAAATATGTATGTGACGCTCCGAGCTGCGGTTATTGTAGTTTGTGAGTGTTGGTGTTGGCTTCCAGATCAAACGGGAGAATAACACTCGGCCTGTTCTGTCGTAAGATCTATTAAGCGGTCGTAATACGATGATACAGTTACGCGGTGTGATATCTGTGCGAGAAGAAGAAGATCGATCCGGGACACACGTGCGCACTAATCGGCGTTTACGCGTGTCTTCTTTTCGAGGGTTACCGAAAATTGGTCCTAAAATTGGTCGCTTAATTTTTAAATTCGTGTATTGTGATCGCGTAGAATCGACGAATTGCCACCGCAGTTTTTTCGCAAACTACGTACAATCAAAAGCTCGACGATTCTCGATTATCGTCTCATTCAAAATAAAGACGCCGATCGTTGTGCAAAAACGCGAAAACTACATGTATATTCTCTATCAATATCGATTCTCGGATTAAATCGCGTTAAGAAAGTTGACGACAAATTTGCCGCTTCGCGAAACACAATTGTCAATTATTTCTTATTCAAATGAGATTGGGAGCTGGAGAGAAATTACCGGATTCCTCCTCATGTTTATTTTATCATCCGTTCTGCGGGAAGCAGCAGTATTTTCCTCGAATTTTATCGGCGCGCGACTTGGAGGGGATATATTCCTATATATTCCGCTCTTTCTAAATTGCACTTAGATTGAAACGGCAATGGGATTCTCCGGCCTCCTACACAGGTAGAGCGCGACGGCTGTCGTCGTCGTCGGAGATTTCACAGAGTCTCTCGTTTCTCAAGGAGAAGAGCGAAACTTATGCTCTCGGCCCAACTGCTCGGCGGCCCACGATAATAGCCACTAGTCGATCGTTGTCACGACGACCTAGATTCGTTCGCAGCCAGATGGCTCGGTGCGCGCGGTGGCCGCCTACATATATATATTTCCCGATACCTATATAACGACCGCCTCTTTCGCGATCGATATTTATTGTCAATCAGTCTATGCGTCTTGACAATTATATTCAAACGGCAGGTGCACCCCGAGAGTGCGCTTCCCTCGCAATTGTAACTCGCGAATATCTACACACGACGAAGCTAGGAAAAAAAAACTATTGCGCTTGTTCTATCGTTGAAATATATTAAATATATTGAGAGAAGAAGATCACAGCGAGTTTCAACAACACGCGCGCTCTGATTTAGCGAGTGCGGTTTTATTTAATATTGCAATTTAACTTTTCCGCATCGAAACTCTTTTCTTTTGCACCGAAGTATAAAAGCGCGTGTATATATGGTAATCCCTGGTTCATCCTAAGAATGTTCCCGCGCGCATCAAAGTTAAAAATAGCGAAAGTTTGGCTTAGGAACATAGCAAAGTGCGCGCGCTTCTTCGGGACCGCGTCGCTTCCAACGACGAAAAACGACAATTTTTCGAGGAGCCGGAGGAGAATCCTGTACGTATACCTTCCTTTCCAATACGATCGCGCCAAGAAGCCCAACGTTGTCGAAAAGCGCCACGGTATATGGGAGACGGCGTAAGGAAGTTGATACATAGGATCTCGCTCGCTAGACGGGCAGGCTCCGATAAGAACCGGGAGATAAGTCGCCGGCCGACAAGAATTTTATTCCCAGACGTATATATCCTCCTCCGCGCGTTTCTCCGCCAAAGAAGGAAAAACGGAACGGCCGCGCGTTAAATATAGGATTCGCGCGCCGCCGTTTTAACGCGATCGATGGGTGACTGCCGAGTTCCAGAACGAGGAGGAGCTCCTCTTTGTCTTTGCGAGCGCGAGATTTACGTTTTGCGCGGGCGAAGTGGATCGGTCGAAAGAAATCATCGTTTCGCGTGGCGGCGACGCCGCTCGATCTCCCCCAAGAGCGGCGCTCTTTCCACGTGCAAAAAACTCGGAAACAGCCCGAATGAACTACATTTACAGAAAAGAAAAATCGACTAGTGCCGCACTTTTTTCTCCGTTCCCGAACGAGCGGCGAATCTATCTGTCACTTCGAAAAAAACCGGTGTTTTTCCTCGACGTCGAATTACGGCGTGTTATTACCCTCTATTGACCGAAGGGATTTTGTTCTTTATACGCGAACATTTGCGATCGTCGCCGCTCGCTCAGAGACGCATGAGAGACCGAATATTTCACGATACAGATCGCAAAGTGAGGATAGAGCGCGCGCGCGCTCAGGGCGAAAAATTCCCGTCGGAGCAAAGCGGGGGCAAAGATAAACCGACGGTGAAATTGCTCGCTCGGTATAATTATGCGACGGCGCGAGAGAGTTTTAACTCGGTTCTCGAAATTACCTGCCTGAAATCGTCCGGCACAGACTGGAGTTTTATGTCTTGTTCAGGAAATTTTTGGGGCGCGCGCATACCTTTACACCGTGTAGGTACAACGTGATGAGAACGCAGTTTGCACATTCGTAAATCTAATTTACGAAAACGCCACGCGCGCGTAAAAATTGCTCAAAAATGTGACAACTAATTGACACGCGTCCAAAGGATTTTACAAACATATCGTTAACGCGTTACTCGACGAGGAAAGAAATTCCAGAGAAAATCTTTCCATTGAGAATGCGCGTTATCGCGCATCGTTTATTCATAGCGACTCGGCGTCTCTCTCGCCCTAGCCGCTCGTTCCGCGAAATTAAACCGAATCCGAAGTCGCGACGCAGCAATCGAGCGCGTTGTATGTATATGCACGTATATACAGCACCAGCGCGCGCGAAACCACCTTCTTTCGAAAGAAAAGGGCGAGAACGGGGATGGCGCGCGAGAACTGTGTCGCGGCGAGAGATTTGCGACAGAGAGTGTAACGCGCGCGCGGTTGTGTCCTTTCGCGCATTACGACGAGAGTAGCGCCCGTTGCAATTTCACAGCCGTCGCGTCGCAGACACGCGTACACGATGCATTCTTTTCCCCGGTTGCGATCACTGCAGCAGCATCGGCGCTCTCTCTCTTTCTGTGTGTGTCTCTCCCGTTCTGAAACGCGCACGGCACGCCGGAATTGGAAACTAAAATTGGAATCCCGGTCCTTCTCCATCGCGTTCCGCGTCGCCATTCAAGCTCCTCTATTTTTTCCACGACTAGTTAACTATCGATATTTTTTTTTTTTTTGTACGATCACTTCTCCAAAGTTGTTCCGCGCCGCGTGTATTCGTGTCACGGAGCGGGCGCGTGTTTTGTTTTGCATTGAAACGGGTGATGTTACGCCGCGCGAAACGATCGCGGACATGCTCGCGGTAACAACAAGTCGCTTTGACATTGTTTCATGCTCGATACGGTGTGTACGTACGTAAACATTGCGAGAACTTCGATTCATCAATATATTTCCGTTTAGTAAGACTTGATTGTTGCGAGAAATTTGACGGATAAAAAAAGCTTTTACGAATGCTTTTATCTGTCGCAACAAAAAAAAATCCTAGGGGTTTTGTGCTTTGCGGTCGATGATGTTTCCATCGAAGTTTTTTTTTTTTTTTTTTTTTTTTTTTTTGACGTTTGGTTTCGCAACTCAAATTCCTTTTCGTGTTCTATCTTTACATCATGCGCCCGTATCGTTTTTCAAACAACGCGATATCGAAACCAAAATCCCATTTCTGTGCGTGTCGGTCGATTCACCTTGATATTCGGCGAATTTTTTTTTTTTTCGGTCGATAAACAAAATAATCGAAAATTCCATCGGCCACATACGCGCAAGAATCGTAGTTTTTTGACTAGAGTATCGGCGAACGCGTGCGACGGATGATAAATTTATTGTTTTAAATGCAGCTTTTCCCCGCGAGTATCACAGTGCACGCCGGTAGTTTAAAATCGAAAACGTGCGCGCGCGGTTCGCATTGCACGTCACAAATCGGTTACGATATTTTATAACCCGATGAAGCGCGCGGTTTTAATATGAATAACCAGATCGCGATGGAGACCGGATGATTCGCAATGCGCGCGCGCACGAATTGTTCCCGTTTTTTTCCCGTGGAAAAAAAAAAGATATGCTTTCGTACGAGGAATGTCACTGGAAAACCAGCAATCTCCACACTTTTCAAAATATTCTCGGAAAATATTTTCGAATTATTATATTCTACGCGTTGTTTACTATCTAATCTACATTATCTGTGATTAACGTGCGTGATTCTAAAGCAGCGGAATTATATTTAAATTAACGTTTGAAAACGAGTAGTCACTGCAATCAGAATAAGCACAAGTCGGAACAGTTTGTTGTTTTTCGTCAATCCCCAACCTTACACACGCGAGTTCGCTGATTTTGCAATGACACTCCTTTATACGCGAAAATAGAAGATTTAGCGCGGGAGTATATAACAACGTGAAACAAGTTCTTTCATTACAACACGTTGCGGCTGTAGCAGACTCTTGCGCGCGTATCTTAATTTGAATTTTATTTACGACGACGGAAAAATGTGTTTCCCTTTGAAAAAAAAAAAAAAAAAAAAAAAACGTCGTTCGTTGAATCGGATATGGGTATCGTGATTCTGACCGTGGTGCAGGTCGATTTCAAATAAAGCGGAAAAAGCGAAGGGCGAACTGCTATGTTATATTCGACTTTCCGCTTTCATCCCGCACCACGTTTGACCAGGTATCGCTCCGTTCACCTAACCAGAGACTTTCATCGCGCGGTTCAAAGGGTTCCTTCTCCGTTTCCCTCTGTTCGCTGCGCGCACGCACACATACACACATATATATATACACACATTTCTCTATTTCCCTTCTTTTACCCGGCTCTCAAACGGAATTGGAGATAACAGCGGGACTTCTTCGCCTCGAAAGATAAAAACGAAGGAGACAAAGTGCTTCACGTGCCGCCAAACAGAGACAGGATAGAAAAGCAAAGTCTACACGTACCCTTTCACTTTATTTCCGAATACACATTTATATAAATCGTCGAAACACAGAACTAAATATGTGTGCTAGAAATTACACTCGTGTCATGTTCTTAAATTCTCTGTTGAAACAAATTCAATGGCGCACTAAATTTAGTCGATAATTCACGAAGTATTTATCGAAAATAACCTCGTTAACCACAATGGGGAAACCGGTATAATCTAATTTTCGACGCGTGATGGGAACAATATCAGCCGCCGTGACATCAGCGAAGGAACCATCGAGAGAGAGAGAGAGAGAGCGCGAGTATGTGGGCGACCCCAAAGTGGGTGGAATTCGCATAAAGCCGCGCGGCAGCCGCGCGCTACACACGCAGGTAGCAGTAAAAAGAGGAACGACAAAAGCGTACATCTCTCTCCGCGATGGAACACCTGCTCACCGCGCCACATATGAGAGAACGGAGGGGGCTCCGAGTTTTCGATCCGAACAGAAACGGTCCGAGGGCCCTCTCAACGGGTATCCTATCTCCGTGTGTGTGTGTGTGTGTGTGTGTGTGTGTGTGTGTGTGTGTGTGTGTGTGTGTGTCGTCCATCTCCTCTCATGTTCTCCTCGTCACACGCGTGTGTATCTCGTTACGAACGGATGGTCGATGTAGCCCACACGACAGGAGGACCGGCCCTTCTCCATACCACCGTGTTGCCCCATTTCACGCACCTCGAAAAATCTTGAGAATTGCCATCGAAACCGCGGTAGTTGAACGCGGGTAAACGGCCGGTCGATCGAGCTACTCCGTTATTTTTCTGTATGCACGATGCCCAGGGCGTAGTGCGCTAGCGCTACCACCCCTCATCCAGTGGCAAAAAATATATTCGCGGATAAAACGTGTGTGCGTTCAAAAGTGTGCGCTCGTGTAAAAATATATATGTAGCCCGCGCACACAATTTGTGTGTGTGCGCGCGCGCGCGCGCGCGTGTGAAAATAAAATGTGCACACAACGCACACTCATGTCAAATATATAGAAATGCACGTACGCGGCGTGTATCTCAAATAACGCATTTATTACATATGTATTACACAATAATACATTTACGAACCCCACCCACGTGTTCGAAATTAAAATCTATTCTTTATTCGCGAATATATATAATATATATATTTCGAGTGTCGTGCTTGTTCCGGCAGAAGGGTTAAACTTGGGATTTAATTCACATTTTTTTCCATCTCTCTGTATCTGTTTTTTTGTCTCTGCATTTATCTATCTATTTATTTATTTATCTATCTATCTATCTTTCTTTCTCGTCCTATTAAACCTTCCGATAGTTTTTGAATTGTACGCGACGAAAAATTGAAAGCTTTCAACGAAAATCTCAACATTTAGCACAAATACCTCCCAAAAGGGATTGTCCGTCATGTCTCATTGTTGTGTCAATACCGATTTTAACCTTTCGCAGATGGAAGCTGACGGTGATCGCGCGTCGTATCGCAGCTGAAACGTTAACGCATTATTCCGTCAACGTTTTTCATCGAGCTTCTGACGCGATTTCAGCCGACACACGTAACACTATCTATCTCTTGCGCGTCTCTAGCGACTATTTTGCACGGATACGTAATAAGATTTTAATAGATTTTTCGAAAGTTCAATTATATCCGTGTCCCTGTAGTGATGAAAGTCGGGAAGGTTGCGGAAGTGGCGAACAATGAAATTCCTGCCTAGGAAGGATGCAATCAAAGTTCGCAAAGAGTTTCGAGTTCAGAGAAACGCGCGCGCGCGATCCTCCGTCTTGTGTATAGACGACGATGCAAAGCGCGTTCTATGAGCATTAAAGGAATATACAGACTCTCGAGGCAAACGCGTTCATGTAAATTAAGAGTGCGTTTGTGAATCCCGGCAGCGGCGGCACAACGGGAAATAACGAGCTCGAGAGAAATATATAACTTTCTAATATGCGCGTGTTCGCGGCAATAACAATTTCTATTTGAAGATCGAGAACATTGTTTCTTTGTACAGAAAACAAAAGAAACGCGATTTTGCAACAAGATACAATTGAATCGTAACTTTGACTCGATCTTAAATAGCATCTACCGTTTCCTGTCCTGCCTTGCGACGGCCGAGAGCGCGCAAGGGAATTGTTAAAATACGTTTTCCGCGCGTATATGCAATTAATTCAACATCGCGACGAGATCCCGGCGATCTCGTCGCTTTTCGACGAACCTCTCGTCACAGCGACGACGAGAGAACATGATTTACTGGTATCAAACGTGATAGGACGTTAAATTTTAATTACTGTCGTCCGTGTGACGGAATGCCGTTTGACGGGCTCGTTGAAATTACCGGTGGGGAAATTCATCGAAGAACTCGTTCGTTTCGTCGCGTACGGCACAACGTGAAACTATCTCGGAATTATTTCCACGCTTCCACTCGCTTATAATTGCCGCGTACGCGAGAAACCGGCTTTTGATTTATATGGAGCGCACTCTCGTGTTTGTAGGTGTGTTGTGTGTACTCTCTTGTATTATTAAATCGACTCTAATAGACGAGGACATCGCGCGAGCTATCGGAAGAGATCAAATCCCGATCACACAAATCTCCTCCCCGACGCTCGCAAGTTTCACGCGATTATATCGTCGAGATACGTCGAGACGCAATAACAACAACAATGGGCCTCGGTAAACTTTGAGCCCACGTGTGCGTGTGTGTGCGCGCAGGTGAAAGTTAGACGCGACTTATCGACAAGATAATAAGCGCGACAGAGATAACGACGTGCAACACGCCGCGCGAGTTTGTGTATGTAGTCCCTTAATTCATCTTGACAGTCATGAGAAAAGGGGGATGGACAGGAGAGAGAGAGAGGTGGGAAGCAAAAAGGCAGGTTCACGCGAGTGAAATAAGAGTGTCGTGTACCGGCTTCGAGAGTAGATCTTTGTTAAACTTTAAGTAACGGAGAGCTCGGTGAATTTTATTTGACACCTGATGAATGTGCCTGCACCACGGAAGGGTAATGAGAATTCCAGGATCGCGAACACGCGCGAAAGTCAAGTATGAAATATCCTGAGTAGGAATAATGAAATAACGACGAGGGTATATTAGCGACATACGTTTTAACGCGACAATCTGACGTCCACTCGAAAATACACGAGGAGAGGTTAACAGCGGATTATTCGCCCTCTCCCTCTCCCTCCCGTAGATTAATCTCGTTTTTTTCTCTCGTTCTTCTCCCGCGTGACATTTTTCTTCTCCTTTGACGAATACGGTAAAAATGCGCGCTATTCTCAAAAAATCTCGAATAAAATTTTTAACGCTCTTGTGAATTTTAATTTAAAATTTTTTAATAATAATTTTCTCTCTCTCTCTCTCCCTCTCGACAAACTCGTCATTAAAAAAATATTAGCGGCAGAATCACGTTACGTGTCGCGGTAGCGTGGAAATTCGAACGCGCGAATGATGGCGTTGCAAATTACACACTCGCTTCAATATCGCAAATGTCCTCTCGCAATTCGTGTTACGCGTGTAAAAAAAAAAAAAAAGAAGAAAAAGTCAAAAACAAAAATTATCGCATGTGAATAACATAGCTCGCGTCATGTAGAGATACGCGATATCTGGCTTTAAACGTGACAAAAAACGAGAGAAGCTATAACTTAATAATGAATGCGGCGCGTACGCGGCGGAGAGTTCGAGGAACGGATGTTGCGGCACCGGACATATAATTGGTTCGCTATATCTGTATCGCGCGGCGGCATGAATGGGAATTAATCTCGCGATTCAATAGAGAAGAGCGAGAAGAAAAAAAAAGAAGTTAAAAGTTAGCCTCGATTGTAGGACAAAATGAAACGACTTCTCGGGAACGCGATATGCGCTTCCCGCGGCGTCGGCGCGTCGTCTCTCAACTTCTCTCGGTCTCTTATCGCTTTCCGACGTAAAACACACACATACACGCGCACACACATACCAGAAAGCGCAACGAGCAATGACACGCCGTTTATCCAGCCGCTTCCAGTGATGAGAATGAACTTGAATGATAGTTTCCCAGGCGCTCGCGGCGCGAGCATGAATGCGCGAAAGACACGTCGGAGATATCGCGTTGCATTTGTACTCGCACTCGCGAAATCCGACTCGCGCGTAACTTTCCGGATCTTCGACGCGCGCGCATCTCGCGAGATTATTGCCGGTGGCGAGAATGAAAGACATCTTGACCGACGAACGTAATGCGGTTCTCTCGTTTTTGTTATGGATACGATTTTTTTTTTGTTCACGATATATCACGCGTACACACGCCGAGCGTGTTCGCATCGTTTCGTGAGAAGGTAAACCAGTCGGCAGGACACGTACACAACGTCGTCGTCGTCGTCGTCGGGTCTGCAAGACGACGACTTCCCAAAGGGTTAAATCGCTTCTCGCCGCGATGGGACACGGACTCGACGACGCGACGATCGTGAGACGTAAACACGAGACGGGCATTATCCGGTGTCGGCGACGACAATTCCATTCCACGAGAGAAAGCGACGCGACGAGATTCGTGAACGCGACGATTGCGCTTTTTTTTTTTTTTCACGTCCCGGATATTACGAACGCGCGCGTGTTCCAATCAATCTTCACGCCGAAAGAGTTAAAAACAAAAACTAGAACACAGAAAAAAAGTAAAACGCGACGCGCGGCGGAATGGATATAGACGACGAGATGTATCTCGTCGAAAGCCATCTCTCATCTCTCCGAGTCTCTCTGACGTGACGGCGATCTATCTACCCGATATTGTCGTCATTATCTCTAGGCTTTGCCCTCCCCCGCGTAAAAGCTTCGCGAGAGTTTCGTTATGTCACATCGCGTTCTTCAATTCCGCGAACGGGAGAGAATTTTCTGTGTGCGGGGGTAATACGAGAGAGCGCGCGAAAAGCTTCCATTAACTTTCTTAACTCCGGAACGATGTTTTTCCACGTTTTACGCGATACGAGTAAGAGAAAAGGATAACATTTGTGTAACACACTGACGGCAAATTCTGGGAAAATTCGGGAGTGTTTGGTCGAATAAGTCGACAACGCGCGCTTTTTACAAATCGACCGAGATACGTAACTATAACAATTCTGATGTTCGAAAGTTCGCACTCTTCTGCTCGTCGACGCTGTAAGAATTAACGTAACGAGAAATAACGCGGGGGATGCGAAAGGAAAAATGCATCCGTGTAGAATTATTTTCTTTTTTCTTTTGCAGCTTCGAATTTCGGTCAAACGAATCTATTCTCGAATCGAGCGAGTATCGAATCGCCTGCTCGTTCATGCGTAAGAGCTCACTTACCTACTAGTGTTTCGCGTAATAATATCCGTAGCGCCATTAGATGGTTTTATTTTGATTACGAAGCGTATACACCGCATGTGAAAACGAGCTTTTCAATAACTCTTTGTATTTCCCGCGAGACGTCCGCGCAAATATGCGAGATACGTACACATATGTACATAGCTTGACAATGAAAGTCGAAGATACATATATGTATATATTACACAAGTATACACGAACGCGACTGTGGGTTTAAAATCCCAGTAGTTTTGTTAAAAGATTGTGCGGAATTATGAAATCCAACAAACTGACGTTACTTTTTATCACGGGAAGGTCGCTTTGCGCAAATATACACACAATTCGCGACAACACAATCGAATGCATATTCCAAAAAAACAGAATGAAAATGTTGTGAATTACATCAATTACCAAGAGTGTCCAATTTTTTTGTCTACACGTCTCTCGATCAATACGTACTTGACGTTTCGCTACAACACTCTATGGATATATTTATTTACAGACGTATTGTAAAAATAACGCTCATTTACTGCTCATTTTCTCTTCGTTATCGAGATACTTATTTTTTTTTATCGATCGAAAAAATTAAATGTCTTACAATTTGAAAGTGTCTATTTACTTATTCATTCAAAAGTCGCGGTAAAAATGTCTCGCAAATATAATTTTTTCCAGTGCTATTGATAAAACCGAGCGAGGTCACATCTTTGCAAAAGATGATCCGTATTAAAACGTCTGAATAAAATGCGAGATGGGTTTAACTGTATGAAATACGTACGGAAATTTAGTATCTGCAAAAACAAAGGAATTAATTCAACCTGTGTCTGCGAAATTAAAAGAATCTGAAATACGCACATTAACCGAATCCGCGGTCCTTAAACCCTTTGTTTCGCGGTATTTCACCAAATAGTGTCATCCAAGCATACGCAACGTATATATGTACATATAAAATAACGTACAATGTTTAAAATAAAATCGGGTCTCGCGAGTAATTATTTCAATTATTTATGCGTTTATTTAATTGGTCGCGTATTGCTCATTTCTCTTTTATCAAATTCGCATTTGTGAATATACATCAAAAAATAAACAAGCACAGGTGAAGACTTTATTATTATTTTTTTTTTTTTCAAGTCCCAAAAGAGGTCACACGTGGCTAAATTGTACATCACAAATTACTCCTGCCGCGGTGTAATACCGTTTTAAACCACATTAAAATGTCTCTTTTCCTCTCTTTTATTTCGTATCTATTTATGTCTTCTCTTTCTCTCTCTTTAAAATGTAGCATTTGGAAAATGTAGTTGACTGCACAAAAATCGACGGTACCACGGGAAGATGAGAACGAAAAAAAAAAAAAAAAAAAAAA
>QVNV01019593.1:0-12004 GCA_014825455.1 Pseudomyrmex pallidus
AAAAAAATTCCAATTATTTTTTTGCATAATGTACACGTGACCAAAACAAAATTACGGGACTGTCGTCTCTCTCGGATTGTACGCGTTACGTGCGACAACTAATGACAAATGCTGGCGAATGATTTCAGCTACGCGGCTGAGTTAAGCGCCATTATTCACGCCGCTGTCGCGCGTGACTCGCGTGTAAATTTCGCGGTTCGAAGTAAAATTGGACACGACCAACCACACTTCAGCGGCGTTACACAGTCCGACTTAGAAGTTCGAGCGAAACGCTCGAGGCGCGCTCATTAAAATGTAACGCACTACACACAAGCGTTTTTTAAATTTCGCTTACGACGGTTTCTCCTGCAAAATAAACAGTAGATGGCACATAATTGCGCCGTTGCCGCGGCTCGTTTTCGCTGATGCGACATTATTTGAAAGGTTCTTCTGCTGAAGTTCCGAGAACACTTCGTCCCCGTTCGGAGCGTAGAGGGAGGAGAGAGAAGACGAAGGGCGAAGGGCCCTCAGAAGGACTCCCGCGGCTTGTATCTACTCTCATCAAAGAAGATCCATTTCTTTCTTTCCCTCCCCCTTTTTTTTCTTTGCCAGCCGGCTTGTCGCGCTTGTATCGGATGTGTCAGGTTTCCAGGCAACTGAGCGGCCTCTCTTCTGCACGTAATAAAGAGGGCAAACAAGGAGGAACGTGACCTCGTGTGGGCAAAACCCATAAGGGAAAGATGTAAGATTACGCCCTTATCGGCGGCTCCTACACACACTCCCTCCTACGCCGGCGACTTTGGGTTATTTGTCCCGTGTCGTGTCTTCGATTGCTCGCCGGTACCGCTTCTCCTCCTCCTCACATTTGACCTAATTTCCCCTCAATTTGGCCGTAAATAAATGAGCAGGCAAACATTAAATGAATCAAGACATTTATTTGGTCACGAAAAAGAATTTCGTGTCATTAGTCCGCCGGTCTGACATGTATACGCCCGGTCCCTTTGCCCTTTTATCCCTTTTCATTTCGTCACGATACGCCTCGCGCCCTAAAATAAACGTGCTGTCTCGTGTGTGTCACGTGTGTTCTCTATCTTATAAGTCGTATATAATACACATATGTGGCCTGTATAAGCGCCCCGATATCCACAACTATTCGTTACTAATTTGTTACACACTCGCTACGAAGTATTAATAATTTTTATATCGCGTGACCGTTCTCTGTTATCGTTGCGCAGATGTGTGCAACGCGCCATCGCGCTTTAAGGCAAAACGCGCGACGACAGCTACTTTTACTTTACATTTATTCGCCCCCCCGCCTCTTATTCTTTTCGCATGCGGACTCGCGCGATAGAAGTGCGCTCTTCGCCGATGAAGAACCGTAAGAGAAGATTCTTTCAGCAAAGTGATACGACTCGCTTTGCATCCGAATGCTCGCGCCGGCACGTACCATTACCGAGCAGAATGGGCCGAGACACTGAAGGGGAAAAGAAGCGCGGCGGCGGCGGCGGCGGGAAGAAGAAAGGGCGCGAGAAGGAAGAGAGAAAAGGGAAACGAGGAAAACAGAAAGTTAAAGAAGGAAAGAAAAATTGGTGCCGTCGATTTGCGCCCACGGCATGGGATCGTCATTAGACCTTCCAGTTATTTGCATGGAGAGGAAACGTGGTCTGAGTTTCCGCGGACTCGATTTAGCATATTCCGCGCGTAAAGCCGCGCTTCTTGGTGCATCGGGAACGACGGTATCGTAAAACGACGGGACTGTGTTCTCGACGTCGATCGCGGAAGATCATCGAGCGCGAATGATTCCTCGCGCGCCATTGCGCTTGATTAACGTCGAAAACACACACGCGCGCGCGCGAGCTTCCAAGGACGTATGTTAAAAACTCACTTCAAAGTGTATTTTCCGGCTGGATTTTTCGCATGCGAAACTCTGACTTTGTCGAGCTCACTTTGATCCGGTTACTTTTTCGACGGCGGCCGTCGAAGACACTCTTTCTCGAGACTGTTTGCGAACCGAGATACGTTTGTAACTCGACAAATATCGCGTTACCAATTCCACGACTCTTTTTCCATCCCCTCGACTCGCCGCTTTCTTGAGAGGATGCGTTTTAGGTCGCGAGGTATTGACCTACTGAAGCGACGACCCTCTCGTTGCCTCCTCGTATCATCCCTTCGTTCATTATTTACACCCTCGCAGCGAGGCGAGGTGAACATGTGAAGCTTCGCGACCCTTGGCGAAAGAAGCGGGGGCGCACCGCGCGTCGCGCACTTAATTCTCCTTGTCTTTTCAATCCCTTTTCAACCCTGAGCAAGTGGGCCGCACTAGGCTACTGAAGATACTGGCGAGGAAGCGTTATCGGACGCCCCGAGTGGCTGCCTAATGATTTTGATGTATTATGAAGAGTGCGTGCGTGCTCGTTCGTGAAGGCGAAGCGCGAACGACTCGAGGATTTAATTGCGAACTCCCTTTTGACCTTACGTAAGTGCCCCCGTTAAACGATAAGCGTGAACGAGTATCTTAATATAACGTATCTTAATTTCAAGAGACCAGGAATTGAGATTAAAAATAAAATATTCAAATCTTTCATTTGTAAATTTATAAGCGACACAGAAAATGCTATTTGCGTTAAAATTTTCATCGAAGAAAACTTGGCGCTAAATTTGTCAATATTGAAACCTACTTGAAATAAAAATGTCAAAGTGGTAAAATCTGAACGTCGTCGCTATCTCGCTCTACAGCTTAATGTGGAAAGCAGTTGGAGAAGAGAGAAAAATTTGTTCCATCACGTAGCCAAATACACGAGCGCTCCGAAGAGAACTCGATTTATCGCGTATCGACCTTTTGTTTCCAACTAATACCTGCAAGTGATATACGTCGCGGCGAAGTGGATTTTCCGCAAAAACGCGAGGCAAAGCGTCGCGTCGCAGCCGCCACCAAGCTCGTTCCACCGCCCACCGCGGGAACTTGCGCGCGCGCGCGGGGAGCATATTTTTCCCTCTTCCCTCCTTTTTTCCCGGAATCGGGTAAAAAGGGGAGGGAGTGGCGAAGTGGCACCCGCCACCCGCGGCGACGTTGACTCCGCGGTGTGCCGCTCCGTATTTGGACTAATTTAAATATCAGTTCGGCAAAGGGCGGCTTGTAAATCTATCAGCCGTGTACAAATTTATGGGCGAGGCGCGTATGGATGTTTTATTTAGTAGCTCTCGCGCGCATCGCGCACTCGGTTTGGGTTAGGCACCCGCGTGTATATAAGGTGCCTCATGAATAAAATATCACTGCTAATGCCCGGAGGCCGGGCGACGCGTTTTTCTCTCCGAAGATGCGTCGCGCGGGCGCGCCGGTTTCAAATAAAAAAAAATAAAAAAATAACATGAACGATCGCAATGCGTTACGTTGCATTTGGAAAAACGCTCGTAAATAATCGGGCGAGAAAATACTCGATTCCGGCCCTTGTCCTTCTCGCACGCTATCGTCGCGCTATCGATTCCGGCATATTTTCATTCGCGGCACGGCTCAATCCGCTGTCATTTGTACCGAGCTTCATGGAAATTCGAACGTAATCTTCTGACAAACTCTCATCTGCATTATATTTGTATAAGCATCGATTTAAAATAAAATATTCGAGAATTACCGGTATTTATATTTAAACGTATCGGTTCGCGCAGAAATAAATTGTAAAATTCCACAAATTTTGAACAACTGAGAGTTACACGAAATATTCCACGAATAAATATTAAGCATATTCTAAATTTTTTTTTTTTTTTTTTTTTTTTTTTTTTTTTTCGCGCGCACACTTCCAATTAAAGCAAGCATTAAAATAAAATTAGTTTGAAACTCGCGTAGTAAGGGAAAATGCATCGGATCGCTTTTAACGAGTTTCCACGTCCGCCTGAGATCTGCATTTTATTATTTCTGCCGTAGCAGTTAAGTAATGGCGGTCCCTCGGCAGTTCGAGGACATCCTTCGACAGGAAGTCGAGCGAACTGCGAGCGGATACGGGCGCTATTTGCATTCGCGGTTGTAAAGAAGGCGAAAAGCGATCGGCTTTCTCTCTCTCTTTCTCCGTCATTCCGATAATAAAGACAGCCCGCAGGATAAACCGACCCTCTTCTGCGTCCTGCATCTCCCCCAAAAGAAACGCCACGAAGAAAAACGAGGGCGACGCAGCTTATGCTGCGAATAAAGCTCGAGGAAAAAGGTACGTTCGGGCGAGAGAGACGTACGCCGTATGCGAACTTTTATTTTCGCGGCTTCGGAAATTTTCCCGGACCGGCTTTATCTTTACAGTCGGCCATCCGCCGCGCGTGTGGCACCCTTACCGGGCTAATTTCCTCTTCACATTCGATTTTCACGGGCGGCACTTAACGCCCTACGATCCGACGGCCGCAATAAGTTGTTGCGGCGGTCTTTACGGTCTCGAGCTACGAGCCTATCCGCCTGCCGCGCGCTGGTTTTATTCCATCGCGCGTATAATATTTATCTCGGGTTATCACTTACTGCCGGCTTTAAAGCAAGCGGGGGATGCGGAAAAAAAAAAAAAAAAGGGTAATGAAAAGTCTAAGAAAAATTATTGAATAAAAGCATCACTGCAAGTGAGCGAATATTTTTCTATCCAATACCGCTTGTTAAATATTAATTTTTAAGAAGGTCGAATAATAATATCAGAAATAAATCGAGTATTTCACGACTCTCTCTTTCTCTCGTGGACTTTCGCACATTTTCCACGGTGAACTTTTCCCGCCTCGTTAGAGAAGTGTTTAGCAACAGCTTTAGATTAAAAATAATGGTTGTGCCGGCGAATTTACGGCAGCGATTATGCAATTTATCTCGGCGCCGCGCGAAGGTACGCCACTCGTAGTCGCGCGTGCCCATTAAACGCTCGAAAGTGCACGCGTGCGCTATTGTGAGCGCGCACTTTACATAACAGTAAACTTTGTATGCTAACTGCGATGCATATGAGACTCGTTACCACACCTAAGTTTGAGTAATATCGGAATATCGAGTTGATGTTAATGATCCTGGAAATCAACGCGCGGATAATAAAAATAAATTTAGGGAAAATCAGATGTACATAAAAAACAATAAATAAATGCGCAAGAAGGTGTGTCATGTGGCGTAAATCTTGAAGAGATGAATTTATGGAGTTTTAACTCACATTCTCTTTCTCTCTCAGACGTCGGAAAACTCAGAGACACCGCTTTCCGTTTTATCGTGCTTCTGCGTTTTATATCGCTCGCGGTTTCTTTCTCGTCCCTCGTACCCCGTTTACGATTTTCTTCAGGAACGACGGGCGAAACAGCTGGCTGTGACTGACTTAGGAGCGCGCCGCGTGGCGGGAAATAAATATCGTAAAAATATGCCAAATAAATGCAAACAATTCGAGGCACTGACTGCTTTTGCAGCCAATTTGGTTTGCTCTAACATCGGGATCGTATAAGAACGTCACGAAAAGCGTTTCGTCTTACCCCCATGGTTATTATTTTCTGTTTTATTGGTTTCTGCGTTCGCCATGCATTTCTCCTCTCTTTCGTATATACGTACCTCCGATCGCCCTTCATACAAACGCACGCGTACGCACGCATGCGGAACTTGCGCGGTACAACGACGCGCGCAGACGTGCGTAACGTCCGTCGTAAAAAGCTTTTTATATCGATCCTTCGAAAAAAAACCCGGTCGTTATTCGCAAATTCGGGAGAAGTACCGCTAAAGAGCTATTGCAAAAATGATCGGCGCGACGCTCGCATGCCGCCGCCATTCGATGCTTCCGCGCGCAATTAGGTCAGACCGGTCGTTAAACGTTGTCCGCGTATAACGACGACCGTAAATTCAGCTTCCCGATAGCGTCCCGTCGCGATCGCTCTAATTACTCGTTTCCGGTCCCAATGGCTACTCAATGTTTTCCGCGACGCTTCAATGGAAAAGTTTCGAAAATAGATTGGAGTAGTGCGATCGTATACGCGCGAGAGAGCCGACCATCCAATTCCCGTGAGTATTTTATAGCGCGCAGACAGAGTTTTGAAGGTGATTCCGCCCGGCTAAACGCCCGTCTCGTAGGATGCACAAACCGTGTATCCTAGCTGAGTGCATCCTGCATATCTATTTCATTCGATATCCGTGTGTGTTTTATCTACAATTCAATCGCTGACCGACTATTGGCGAAAGAAGAATAATTTTTCATTGCACAAAATTCATTAACAATTACATTAAATAATACATAAATTACGAAGTAACAGTGTAACACTCTTTTAGTTCCGAACGATCAGATCCGATTAATTCGCCTCGCTTTTACCACGAGGAAGCATAACGCGCGCGGAAGCTCGCGCGAGCGATAAGCGCGAGAATGACGCGCGGAAGGGAGCGAATCGTCGGGCGAGAAGAGGCGAGTAATGCCCCGAGTATGCCATATAAGATCTGCCGCTCGAACATCGGCGAAGAACTCTTGTCTCTCTTTCTTTCTCTCTCTCTCCCGGGCAATACCTTTTGTGGGCTGAGTCAGCGTAAGAATAAAACGGATTTGCCATCAAGGCGTTACTACCAGCATTAAATAAAGAAATATAGCCCCACGGCTTTCGCGTCCACTAAGGCACATCTCCCGTGCGCGCTCAGTCAGTCGCTCTCTCTAAGCATTCGTGCGTTAGCACTAAACTATATTACAACCGCAACACCGAACAGAAGAAAGCGCGCAACCGACTGACGGCATCGTAGTTTCGCGTGCACACACATATATACATATATACAGACACCGAACGCCGGTCCGTGGCATGACGGATGCCTTTACGAGGCCGTGATTTATTTTATTATTGGCAGTCGAGGGCGTTATAATCCTCGACTGGGAAATGAAGCGATTTACGAAGAGGAGCGCCCGGCGCTCGCGCGTGTGCTAGCAAAAATTCGATCGAACGCACTTAATACCGGCCCCGCTTTATAGATCGCGCCGTAGAACTCGCTCGCGTTTACGGTCGCGAATCGAAATTACTCGTCTCGTAAAAAGCTCGCCCCGTATTCGCGCGCGAGAGACTTTCGGGAAAGGGCGCGCGGGTATCGCACAAGTCATAACCGACAGCTTTTTGTCGTTTGCTCTAAAACGAAGTAACCGTTTCACGGTTATTTCGCGAAGTCGCCCGAAGGCTCGGGCTTTACATCCTGGTTTTCTCTACGCCTCCGCGGTCGTTGCGCACGTCTGCTTGTTTATAAAACGGCGTCCTGACATTTTCAAGTATCCATTTGCAAGGATCCGATCGGCGTTTTGCCGTTTACTACGACTTCAAATTCCCTTCGTCTTCGTATACGACGACGAAGGGGAGAAAGCGAGTCGCATCGTCGAGATAAATTAAAAACTCTTCGCGTAACTTCGAAACGATCGATGGCACTGAAGTACGTACGTACAGCCCGGGAAAGCGTAAAAACGGGAGACATTGACAAAAGGATAAGAAAAACAGAAAAAAAGGTAGGATATAGAAGAACTTCGTTGCAGTCGGGTTTAAAGTTCATGTAACAACTTCAAACGGAATATATAAGAAAATTAATTTTGACTGATAAAAGATATACATATATATAGTAAATCAATGATAACATAAAAGTCGCCTTAAGTTCTTAAATTAAAAAGCGCACACGCTCAAGTTTGAATATTATATACCCGCGACTGAAGAGTTTATTTATAAAATCCTAAAGCCTTCTTAATAAATAAACGGTGAGATGTTTAAGAGCGGCTCTCATTACGAAAATTGAACGAACACGAACAATGAGCATTAACGGATTGTAAGCGCGAGAAAATCAAGGATGCACGAGAGCGTAAAAGACGAAGAGGGTGAAGAAAAGAGAGTATTCGAATATATAAGACGAAGAGCAATCGTGTCGTTTTCGCACGAAGTCGATTTGACCGAGAAAGGAAAGTCGGCAGGCTAAGAGAAGAAAGAGAAAAAGAGAGAGACTCGCATTTAGATGTTGCGGGGACGAGATTGGTGAAGAAGTGAACGCCGTTGCGAGGTAGCGGTGATGAAGGTGCGTGAGCATCCTGGCCGCGATCCTTTCAAGATCCTTCGGATCCTCGTTTTAATTTTCTTCGCGGCTTGATTTCACCCTCACCCCGGTCTTCGACACCGAAGCACCAACCCCCGAGAGCCGAGTGGAGGTTTCTGACTGCGCCCACCCCAATGTCGTCTCTCAAGGAGTGTAAAGTCTCGGCACCCTCGGCTTAAAAAATTGATCCGATATCTCGCCGTGTTGGCCCCGCAATCCCGTGGGGACTGAAAGGGACAATACCGTGAGACGAAGTATGGGAAGAGGAGGGGAACTTGTGTTGACGAGAAAAGGAGAAAGCGTTGAGATGGAAGGGGACAGGAGTCACGGAATAAAAAAAAAAAAAAAAAGGAATGGGAGGAGGGATGGTCTTGCAGTGATTATATCCGACAACCACCCCGAAAAACTTCGGGACACCTCGTTCTTTTCCTCCCGCCCATCTTTCTCGTTTCGTCGGTTTTCCATTAAAATACGAATAAAAATACTTTAAGCAATCCCTCTTCTTTGGACGCGACACTTATATTTAGAAATGATGTTCTTTATGCCGTTTTTGGAGTAAGAAATATCACTGCAAAGGTTCTTCAAATATATGTATACATTGAGATTCTTCAAGAAATAAAATTCTTTATACAAGATTAAAAGGATAAAGAATTGCTTGCGTATTAAAACTAATAAAAACAAATTATTACACAAAAAAATGGAGTTGCTTCAATTAAAGACGTAATGAGTTATCACAAAAATAAATAGTTCATTAGCTTGCATATGTGATTAATATCTAGATTCTTAAAGCAATCACTATCTGCTTCGTATAAGTTTCATCAACATTATCAGGATATATTTCAATTAAACTGATGCTGTTCAGCATCATTTTTTCCGTATATAATGAGAGAAAGCGAGAGATTAATTTAATTGTTTAAAACATATTAAGCATTAAAATAGTTATAATACAGAAATCTTATAATCACACAAGAAACATATTATTTCGCACTCGCAAGCAAATTCATTATCTTGATCAAAGCCGCGAAGATCGTTCGAGCTGTTGAAATCAGCGCACACAACGTTATTGCAATCTACTGACACAAAGGAGCAAGCGACGGTTAAACACTCCGACGATATCCGGGCGATATCACGGATGGTAACGTTAATATCGGCAATATTCGGTAGAGTTACGATCGGACCGTCCTCGAAGTCGCACGAGGAGCTTTTCCTCTAACTTATATGTATAGCCCAGGGGACATTATGCAATATCCTACCTACTCCAAAGTTTCCGACTATCAACGGTGCCGACGACGACGACGACGACGACGACGACGACGATGTTCGCCCGCCACCAGCGCGTCGTCGTCATCGTCTCATCCGGCTCAGATCTACCTTAAGTGCTCTCGAACAGGCGCTGAAACCCGACATCGAGTCTGTGCAACGCGAGCCAGCTCGATATCGTCCGAATTTCCGTTCAACAAGACGGCGTCGTCGTCGACGAGCGTATTCCCCGGTCATGCTCCACGATGGCTCAACGTTGTACAAGGAGAGGACATCGTTGTCGTCCTCTCTCGCCCCGCGCGCGCTTTAATGCCGATAGAAGCGAGAGCCCGGCTAGACGGACAAGGAGGATTTAGCGGTGGAGAGGAAGGCACGCGGGGGACGCGCATTAAAGGAACTCGACACGGTGCGCTTTGTGCACTCGAGGTACTTGGGTCGGTAACCCTGGTCTCTCCTTCTGGCTGATCCTAACCTAACCCAAGGAAGTAATATCCCCGTCGTTCTCTGGTCGCTCGTCTAGATTGTCGTTGACTCGTAAGTTACGTCGCGTAAAAGCGTAAAGCTTGTAAAGAACGGCCACTCCGCCGAGAGACGAAACTTCGGGGAATTCGCGAGGTCGCGATACGGATACGTGGCGCGCGGATGTCACGTACACAGACGCGTAACACACGCGCGACATAAGAAACACGAGAAACGAGGGAGGAATGATGCGGACGAGTCGATCTTTCCTTCCTTCCTTTTTTCTTTTTCTCTCTCTGTCTCTCTTTCTTCTTTTATCTCGGGTAGGTGGTCGTTCCCTGGACGGTCGGCGATATGCGGGGGACTGGGAAATTAAAATAGAGCCCGCAGAAAGAAAGTCGCAAAAGAGCGCGCTCTCTTTCTCTCTCGCCCGGCGTCGTTTGTGTACTCGAAATTTTATTGCGTCGCGAGAAAGACAGAACCGACGCCCGAACGACGCGGGAGAGATTTTTGACCTAAATGTCAGAGGTGACCGGACCGCGTTGGCATGATCAAATTTCCGTTGCTTCAGAGAATAGCTTGTGGGGAAAATCCGTGTTCCGGGTTCAAGAGATTACGATCTCAATTTCTTACTCCCGAGTGAGCGACCATTTGACCTATTTTCGTGCAACTCGTTGCCGGAGTGCATACTCGCGAGAATCAATTTATTTTTTACAATCCTGCTCTCGATATGATATTGTGATTCGATGATTTTTCGAACAAAGAGTATTTTTAGAAAATTAAACACAAAATGCAAAGCAAAACAGTTGTTTTTCTTTCTTTCGTCGAGTTAATTAAACATATTACTTTTATATATTAAATGAAATTTGTAAATATCATACAAAAAAAAACAAACTAACCGCAAATATAAATAAGATCGATGAATAATTATTATTTAAATGCATTAACACAGCGCTCTGCCCATGCACGCTTCGTTCTGTCATACGCAACGTGCAACTCTCATTTGTCACAACTCACGATTTAACACAAAGGATCCATACATCACGGCAGCCTCCACTATTCAAACCGAGCACGCGCATAGTGTAAAATTTATTGTTGCTCTCCGAGTATCTAACCGAGAACTTTCAAAAGACGCGTCTCGGCAACGAATTTTATTACCAGCGTCAGCACACACAAACGAGTTTCAATTCGTCCGACGGGCGAGTCAAATCTCCCAATGTTGGACATTATGCAAACTAATTACCTCTAACGAGGCATGAATGGTGAAGTAATAGCGGGTTAATTAAATGGAAGTTTATTACGAGTGGAACACGGAGTTCGAAGGAATGCTCGCGTGAGAAACGGCGAGCGCAAGTTTTCCGACCAACGAGAAGAAGGACATTTGAGCGAGACGTGACACACACATCGGGGCAAGAGGTTTTTAGTGCTCCCTAATGAGAAAAGATGTCGGCAAAGGGTTCTTACGCGCCTCTTCTCTCTTCTCTCTGTCACACTCGAAGCGTGTTACAATGGGAGCGCGTAGCGAGAGGCTCTTCAAGAGGTTCTCTTCCTCGCGAATCGAGCGATTCCGCGTGTGCGTGAGAGCGAACGGCGGGGAGAAGAGACGAGCGAGACGGCGAAACGCGAAGAATAGGAGAGAAGAGACATGCGACTGGCGCCACTTGGGCAAACACGCTCACCTTAACTCTTACTTAGCACCTTATTTCCATATGATTGCAAAACCTGACGAACGCGCGCTTTTATCCTGATGGGTGGGCGTTGTACACATATGTGTTGCGCGCGTCGCGTTGCAAGTCAAGCATAAACATCCAAGATTTGCTCGGACAGTTCGTTTTCAGATTGCACGGAAACCTTTTCTTTCATCTCTTTCTGTTTCTCCTCCTTTTCTCTCTCTTTTTGTTTGTTGAATTTTTGCTATTTCAGTTTAGTACACAATTCAAATTCTATTATTCCTTTATTAATTTTAATTTGATGTATGTATTTTTAATTGATTTAGGTTAGGCTAGGTTTTGACGCTTTAAAGAATATTATTTCAGAGCGCTTTTATAAGTAAAGCAAATTTACTCATTCTCTCTGTCTCTCTCTCTCTCTCTCTGTCACACACACGCGTAAGATTTCAATATACAAACAAAATATTATAATTCTATTCTATTAAGCACAAACCTCTCGAAGAACAACAAACATTTATAAGAAACTGACACACATTATATTACCGCAAACAAATAAACGAATCTTAAAGAAGAATATAATTAATAGACTTACAGGTGATGTTGATCACCGTCGGACATT
>QVNV01019602.1:0-19826 GCA_014825455.1 Pseudomyrmex pallidus
CCCTTATATACCAAATCTTGTGGAATTCACTTAAATTTTCGATGTTGCCAGTTCGGGCATGAATAGCCGTGCCAGTTAACCGGTTAATCTTATGCCAGACTTTTAGTAAAAGCTATAAATATTAAATATTGGTAGAATTGCGTTTCTAAAATGTCTGATTTCACTAATGAAACAGTTTGTTTACAGTAAAAAGTATTCAAGAGATTCAATAACGATTTTTGAATAATACAATAATTTTAACAGACATGTAGCTTAATCCCCGTTGTCACCACACTGGTGCATATGGTGTACCAACAAAAATTGAAAAAACACGATTCTTTCAAAAAGTTCTTTTTATTTTTTTCATTTTTCACGAAGAAAGATTTTTTTGGGACATTTTTAACTGATTCCATTCAATTTCTGAGAATTTTTTGCTCCTATTTCCACTAGTTTTAAATTATTTGTCAACTCATTACTGGAAAGTTATTCAACTTCAAACATGCGAAGTGCAAAATTGCACCAGTGTGGTGACAACAACGTATACTGGATTGAAGTGTGGTGGTGAAAATGGGTTAAGTGTTCATTCACTGGACAGATCACTACCTTATATATAGATCCTGAGAAATGTTTGTTATTGGCGAAATAAATAAAGATATAATTTTTTTTTTTTTTTTTTTAACGGAGCTCGCGATCATTCCTGTGGCAAAATTGAATTTATTTCTTCAATATCCATTGACACGCATCAAGACTGTTACCTTTTGGAACGCAAAGTTCGAGGAAACCCCGGCAATGTGTCATCCATTTTTCCGTTACGGCTTACACCAAAAGACAATATCTCACGCAGACGACGACGAGCTGAAGTTGCGTGAAAATTAGCTAACAAGTTGAAAACAAAAAAAAAGAAGTTTCACGCGTATATTCCCGGGTCGCTAACACAAAACTCTACATTTTAAACGAAGTTTTATACCGAACTACTCGGTTAACTCATTTTTTGCATAACACTGTGTGAATATAATCGGCGCATAAGAGTGGATAATCCGTGAGCATTAAGCGCAACGTACTCGGTTGTTTCTCTCACCTCGGTTTTTCTTTTTTTTCTACAAATGTCTCTTCTCTCGTCACAGTTTTTTCTTCCGTTCTATTTTCTATTATTTTCCGTTTCAGTTCCCCCCCGCTAACTCAACTTTCCAGAAATTGCCATCGTCCAAACTAACATCATTACCTCCCATTTACAAGCGAAACGACAAATTCTTGTTTTCAAGGGGGAAGCGCGCGGCGGTCGGCGCCGCCGCCGCCGCGCGTATCAGCCCTCGTCGCCGCGCGCGCGCGCGCCCGAAAATGAGCTTTCGATCGAGGTTCTCTCTCTCTCGACGTCGCATCGCGCGGCAACTCTGTCATTTCCACAACCCTTCACGGTGATATTAATGCACTATTGACCAGACTTATCCCATTTCTCGTCAAGCGCAGCGCGCGCTGATCGAAAAATGGCGCGCTCGCTGAACACAGAGACAGAAAGACGACGACGACGGACGACGACGAGATTTATCGATGAGATTTTCACGTCGGCGAATGTGTCGAGTAGCTCGCGCGCCGCGGGATAAATTAATGATGTCAGTCGTCTCGCCTCCTCGCGGTGCCTGCGCGAGAACGCTGAGGCAATATAAAAGAAACGCGCACATATATATATGCGAAGGTTTCGCGACGTTCGGAAATAAATTTACGTGTGTCCTAATCTTTGAGGCCGCGCGCGCTCGCGCGCAGCGAGCATTAACCACCTCCGGCGGATTAAGACCGGCTCGGATTTGTTGCAGCTTACTATTAAAAAAAACAAAAAGCTTTGGGGCTTTAACCCCCCCTCCTCCTCCTCCCCCAAAAGTCCGTAACCGCGCGTCACGCGCTTAGCGGTTAAACGAGGCCGTTTGTTCCCTGAATTTTATACGCCCCCGGTATAAAGCCTCTCTTTCTCCCGCGCGCGTTCAAAGTTATCGCGCGCTGAGATATAGGCGTACTTAACGTTTAACGTCAAGCACAATTACGAGCTTCGAGGGAGTTTACATTTAAACGTTAATTGTTCGGTTACACTCGCGCGGACCGCGCCGCGGAAACAGCTTCGAGCAATCACGTTCAAATCGCGAAACAGATGCGGAAGAGAGAGACATACACACAAAGAGAGATAGAGATAAAACCGTTTCGCTTTCTGTTATTTAAATAAATTGTTATTCGTTCAAATAACGAAAAAGCTCGCGGGACGGTGTGTTTCGCGGAGTGCGAATCGCGCGATATAGGATATGGAAAGCTAACGCGGTAAAAATCTCTGTATATATTCGCGCCCCCGAACGCGCACATATTTGTGTGCACACGTTGCGTTAGACAGTATCGTGTTTTTATATATTCGTAGTCGTAATAGTTCTGTTGTAAAAAACGTGTGTATATGTTTTCATCGTCGTTGATGCGCTAACCGTAGGGTTTTGTTTTACAAAAGCTCCGCGCGCGCATCAGCGCCTCATTCAACATCCCCGAAAAAGAAGAAAACGAACGCGCGCGTCTGCGCGATTTACATCCGCGTTTGTACACGGCACAGTCATATATTATACGTACATATTTATTATATATTCGCACTGTTTTTCATTATTTATACGAAAGTCATTTTATATTTATTATATGTAAATCGATAAATTATAAATTTAATTTGCACAAAAGATAATGAACCGAAGAGCCAATAGTCGAGGTTGACGGTAAAATTTAAAAGTAATTAAAATTGAAATAATTTAAAAATACATTTGGCGGACGTTTCGATCTTTTAATTGTAGTAGATCATCCCCGGCGGACTATAAATTGTAATACAAAATTAATTGAATAGAAAAACGGTGCAAATTAAATAAATATGCACACACACACATCTAAATTCGACAAGTCGTCGCGAAACCGTTGAAAAATGAATTGGCGAGCAACAGCGAGTCGATGTAACCGATAACAAAGACGTGTGCGCAACAACAAAGAATGATGTTTACGTATCGGAGGTCTGTAACGAAATAATTAAAATAAATTTGATTTAAAATTGTTTCTCTCGTAGAGTCGGGCGCGAAAATTCACTCGATCTTTTCGCCGCGCGATTGATAATAATCTTTTCTGATTTTGTCCGAGCGAAACGTTAAATTCGATTTATCCGTCGTGCGGATGATTTGACTCCGAAATGACATTAATTCCTCCCCCCCTCCCGTAAGTCGGGCGTCTTTCTTAGAAATTCCGACGCATATTCTTTATTCCGGTCGCTTCCGCGCGACTCTCTGCGAGGCATCCGGCGAATAATAACGAAATGGAAGTAAAATGTTTCAATTACACAGATTTATTAGCACTTCCGTGTAATTTATGACTTGGGGGGAAATCGGAGCTCAGGTATTCACGCCGCGTTTGTCAGACGGGACAAAAACGCGGACACAGTTCGTACAGTTCTCCCAGCTTCTCTTCCGGAGCGATTGATAATGGAACGTTAGTCCGCACGTTGTGTAAAAAAAAAAAAAAGTACTCGCGCTAATCTCAAAAGCATACGCGAGATCTCCTGACAATTTTTCAACACGCGTTTTGCCTTTTTCGAATCGCTCGCAAATCAATCTCGAAAATGCGATGATACTAAATACTCGTCGCGTTATTACGCGCGCGCGGGATTATATTCGCGAAATTTGAATGATTAACGTTTCGTGTACTCTATACACAGATTACACATAATTTCATGTAAATAAATTATTATATCCACATTTTAAATTTAAATCTCAGCGTTATATGATTTTCGCTTTTAATTAATTCGCGTTAAATAATTATATTTATTGCGCGAGGAGGGAAAAGGAAGCGTTGTTCGCGCGCGCGCGCGCGTGTATACTTCTCTCTCGCGGTGAAAAGAATCCATCGCTCTTCCGCGCACCGAGACATAACGGACGTGAAAGCGCGTAATGTATCGGTGGCGACCATTTATTTACGAATGCGCCGAGTGTACGGACGGTGGTGTATATATATACAGGTATAAAACCCCGCGCAGGTACACAGGGGTTGGTTCTTTCCGCGCGAGGATGGGCGAAGCGGGTGGAAAAGGAGGAGGGGGGTTGCGCGCGCGAAACAACACGAGGAAGCGCGGCGGCGCGCGTAGATACGAGATATTTCAAAGGATAAAGCAAGTGGGGATGATGCGGGAAAGGGAGCGAGAGGGAGGAATAAAGTGGATAAACGAGTCGCGTTCGAAAGGCGGGAACGCAATGAAAATATTTAAACTCGATCGCGCCAAGTGAGAAAGCGCGCGAGAGGAAGACGAAGATCTGTTAAGATCTTTCCGAGGAAGAGAGGTCTTTGACTTCTTCTTTTTTCTTTCTTTTTTTCCGCCCCGAGGAAATTAAGAGCGAATACTCTCTCTCTCTCTCTCTTCGCGACCACACTGTCGCGATAAAAAGAACGCTACGTGTGTATTTCACGCGATGGAAGTCGGAGAAAGAGGCTAAGGCGAAAAGGTACATAAAAAAAAAAAAAGAAAAAAATACGGCACACACCTCGCGCACAAAAGCTGGCCGCAAAAAATGTCTGCGCTCGCGACGCGCATTTAGTATTCCTGCGATGTCTCCCTCTTCATATTATAGGGCGCGCAGCAAGTCGGAGAAGCGATCCCGGCAGAGTCGTCTTGGGACACGCCGCCGCCGTGTTCCGTCCTTCGGGGATTCTTCTCCTTTCACCGAGTAGGAAGAAAAAGAAAGCAAAACGAGAACGAACGTAATTCTTTCGCTCTCATTGTCGGTGCCAAGCTATAGTAGTAATAAGTTGGCTGTGTGTCGGGCTGCGGAGCACTTATGCTAATATCGAACCGATGAAACTCGATTAGAACAAGATGGTTACTTCCTCCCCTCCCTCCCCCCGGCAATCAACCTAAATTACAATTCCACGGAAGAGAGGAGTAACGGGGGGCGAATTAGACGGAGCGCGTGGATACGTATAAAGAGCGAGAAAATGTAGAAAATTAAATTTACGGTTAAAAAAAAAAAAAAAACCTGATACCTCGTGACGCGAGAAACAAGAGCGTTTTGTTGGTAAATTTCGCTCTTGTGTTTATATGTTTGCGTTTTGTCGTGGAAAGCCAGCCTGTGGGAAGGCTCTGGTTCTGTGTAAAGGGATTCTGGCGGGAATCGCGCGCGCGCGCGTGCAAAACACGGTCTGGCGTGTAATCGCTTCGCGGGGTGAGCGCGTTTGAAAAGATTTCGCCTTCCAGAACCGGTAATTCGTTACTGTTGTGTGCGCGTCGGTCGTAAATATTTTCCTTTTACTAATTACACGTGCGCGCGCACATTTGCCACATTAATACCGCCGTCGAGAGTGTATTTTTGCATTTTAGTTCTTTCCCTTCCTCCCCTCACATACCCTCTCGCTGCAACATTCTGTGCGAACCTCCCCGGGCTATGTAGATCGGGGCACTCAAAGCGATATTACACCGCATGATATAAAAAGTACCGCACTATCCCCGAGTACAAAGTGCATGCGTATTAAGATCCGCTTTGCTTCGTGAAATAATGCACCAGTGCTTTCAGAAACTATCGTATTCGCTTTATTTCCCCCGAGATGTATAGAATCGAAGAGAAAAGCCATTTAAAGGGATGAATGTGAAATGACGAGGGGCGAGCGTTTAAAAATATAAGCCGATTCAGGGAGTTTTGGACGCGCGCGCGAGCGTGCGGTCGGGAAAAAACATAAATTTTCTCAAGTCCGACGAGAGAAAATCCGAGCTTGCGTATATTAAAACTTGGTTTTTTTTTTTTTTAGTTTCAAAAACAAAGTGGGAGAGAAAAACGCGATAAAAAAAATGGATATTTGCGAAACACCGACGTTGATTTGTTTCGTTGATTAAGGGATATAAACAGGAGAGCTGACGAAATTCTCGCAACGATCTCTCTCTCTTTCGTGCGTTAACATCCGTTATTTTTCGGGAAAATAAGGTTCTCATAGAAAATCGGCGCGCATTCCACTCAATGGAAAGACGCGGCGGTGACTTATCGATGAAAATTCCTGCCAAGTTATCGAACATGTCGACAAGTTGAAACCGCTTCTTTTTCAAAACCGCTTCTCTAACTCGCGGAAAAAGAGGGAAATCGACAAGAAGTCAAATGCCCCAGAAATTCATAAAATATCGTTTCTCCCGCGACTTTCTCTCGTTCGCTTTCAAAGGGGAGAAGAGAATCCTAAAAGTGGATATATATATACACACGCAAAGCGTATAAATTAAAAGCAAATTTTTGTTTTAAACGACTTCTTCAAATAGAGAAGAAGCTTCTCCTACCGGAAAACTATATTGTTTTAAAAAAGATGGACAGAGAGAGAGAAAGAGAGAAATGTTCCCTGCACAATTCAGAAGACCGTTTTCACAGAAGATAAATTAGAAGCAGCGCCTTTGTTTTTAAATAACATTTTACTTTTTTGCGAAGCATTATAATTTCTGTATCTCGGGTATTCTCGTCATACTTTGTATCTCTCATGAAATTTCAAAGAGAATCTCGCTCGCTAGCTTTAGTAGTTCTCTAACTTTGTCGTAATCTAATGCGCAGTTAGTTTCGAGCTAGCGGATTACCAGAGAAGGTAGGAAAGAGACAAGAAAATGAAAAGAAGAGTTTAAGCTGTTTTTCAGGTGGACGTCCTTCCAAGAGACGACGCGGGCGCGCGCGCGCGCTTATTTCAAGGCTCGCTTCTCGAGGAGAGGACCGGGAAGAAAACTAGTTTTTTATGCCGCCGGTTACCCCCGCCCCCAAAGACAATGACCCACTTGTGTGCTTAAAAAGAAAAAAGAAAAAAAAAGGCTCCGCGAAGGTCGCGCGATAAATCGCGCAACGGATTAAGCCGTCGACGCGCGGATTTAATCCCCCTCCCCCCTCTTCCTTCCCACCGCACCAAGATGTCGGTCTCTCGGACTTTAACAGTAATTTACAAGCCCTTGATCCAATAAACACACGTTTATTTATAGCCTCGCGCGCGCACACACATCAAAGAAACATAAATGGTTCCGAACCAATGTCTGCAGATTTGTAGTTTCAACATTTCAAACGACACGGTATGCAGAGATACCGTGACGCGTTGATGACTAATTTACATACAAAAGTATGTACAAACTGCATTCGACAAGTTGACCGTCAATCAACACACAGAACAATTAAGCGAGATAAAGACTGTGACACGCGCATATATATACAATATACAAAATTCATTCAATTACCGTATCCGTTAAAGGTGTGTAACCCACAGAATCGTCACTTACCCTTTTAAAAGATTAATTGAAATGGATGCGAGACGCGCACGTTAAAGGGTTAATCCACGCAGAGAGGAACGGATGGCGGTGGTTTTAATGGCGAAACGCACCGGGGGCTTAATTCGCGTTTTGCACTGATTACGGGGACATGACCGCCTCGTAACTCCGCATGCTTTAACCCCGCGCGAATATTCGCGCGAATAGCGGTGGAGGAAACGCGAGAGAGCGAGCGCGCGCGCGCGCGCGCGCGGATAATATTGTTCTTCGCTGACAGAGAGAGAGAGAACGCGGAATCACGACACGCATTCGCGAAATAACTCGCCTCGTTCGTTGCACTCCGGTAGCGGAGAATATATACATATTATTTTGTGCACAGCGCACGGAGTACGTATTAATAACCTTATGCCGCCGCGCGGCTTTGTATATTAAAAAAAAAAAAACAAAAAAAAAAAAAAAAAAAAAAAAAAAAAAAAAAGAAAATGAGTATATATGTATACATATATAATATAAAAATTTTTTTCCCCGTCACTTTGAAGCAGAGTTTTATTCGAGAATTTGCTTCCGACAAATTTCAATTTTAATGTTTGAGAGTGAAAAATTGTAATACTATCTTTTCACCCGCGTGATAACAAATAATGAAATAACTTCTCTCTTTCTCTCTCTCTCTCTCTCTCTTTCCTCTTTCTATAATAAAAATTATAGTCGATCGAATGTGTGTAACACGTTCTTTATTTCCGGAGCTTTCTCGTTCGAATAAAAGTGTCAAAGATGGAGAAAGAAGAGAAATTTATTGTAATAATACGCGACGTGTAATTTACACCGCGCAAAGGAAATTAACCCTTCAAAAATAACTTGAGGAAAATTGTGAGCAAAAAAAAGGGGATACACATCTTGTTATTTGAGTAATGCTTGGGTTGTGCTGCTACTTACATTCTCCTCTGCACTTTCTTCCATTTGCGCGCGAATTCTTTGAGTAATTTAAGACGCGCGCGCGCGTTGTTTTATCTTAGCAAAATTTCGAAGCGAAACTTATTACTCCCCCGATGTCTTTCATAATTTTCGAGACGCAAGAGTTAGAGATTTAGCGCGAAATCTTTACAACAATAAACTCTGCGTAAACTCAAATCCAGATAATACGATGTTATTAACGAATTTGCGTTCTCTCGATGGCATTTGTAAAGAGAGAGAGAGAGAGAAAGAAAAAAGAGAACGTTCGAAGATATAAAAGTATTTAATTGCGAGAAAAAAAATTGGAAGAGATAACTGATTGAGTAATCCTCTCTCACAAACACGCCATTAACTTATCTCTTAATTTATTAACTTTTTTTTTTAACAAAATTCAGTTTTAATGAGGTTTTTTAGCCGAACTGCACATTTCATCGAAATAATTGCGTTTGCTTTTAAATGCGATAGCGAATATAGAACTTGTTTTAAATGTTTCTTTTTTTTTTTTTTTGTCTTTGCTTCTTTCCCCCGTCCGAGAGAGTTAATTAGTGCGCATCTCGCTGGGATTTTTATTTGACCGAGCAATTTTTGAACGAAATTTATAATACACGCACGCTCGTAATCACATGTAACTTCAAGTGTAATCACCTTCAGATTTTAACGAACGGACATTTTAATGAACGAATATGTGTGTTTCAGCGGGGGACACGCGCGCGCGCGAACGTCACGATGAGATTCATTAATCATATTTCTCGTAATGAAACGGATACGTGTGCGGCTTCGCATTTAATGGCATGAGCGCGCGCGCGCGCACGTCTCGTTCTCTTTCACGAGGAAATGCACGATAAAACACAATCATCACTTCGCGTCCGTTCTGTCCGAAAAGTAACATCCGTGAGTGTTGCGCGAGCAGCAGCAGCAGCATCCCCGGCGATCGGCGCAACGAGATAGCGCGACATAATACATTGCAATGTAGCTATTAATTATTCGAGTAATCGCGATCGCGATAACCAGGGGTGCGAGAACCGACGACGCGATGCCTCAAAACACAAATGATCGATTACCGCACGAATATATATTCGACAAAACGCTAAACATTCTCGTTCCGTCTCTCTGCGTGTTACCGTTGTGGAAACATCGTTGGTTAATTAATTAAGTAATTAATTATCGTGACACCGTGTCGATAGACAAATTTAAACGCGCGTTAATTAACCCGATCGATCGCAATCGCGCGTAGTACTCCGCGCGTCTTTTTTTGTTTTTTGTTTTTTTTTTACTTTCGCCGCGTTATTTCGAGCGTGAAAAAAAAATCAATGACGGGAGGAACCCTCGCGCATATATACCCAGTGACGTTTCACATTCTGGCATCACGCGAACGCCAGAACGCTGCTGCTTCGAATTACGATATAAAAGTGCGCGCAAAAATATTTTCCCGTTATGAAACAATGATTTTGGACTTCCGGACCAATCGCCGTGCGCGACAATGAATTACACGACGTCAAAAACGGGGAAACCGCGCGCGCAATTTCTCTCTCGTCTAACGTGCGCGTTGAGGTAAAATAAATTTTTTCTTCGCAGGAGACGCCTCTGCGATAGAGAAAATATAGACGTTGAGAGTAAAGTACCGCTCCGCGAAACTCCCTTTTACAAAGCGTAAATTAATAAATACCTGTACAATGTAATCGCTCTCGCCGCACATTTCCTTTTTAATCGCTCGAGAGCATGGGGGGGAAAAAAAATCGACTTACTTGGAATAAATTATACAAAACGTATTAACAAACTAGATTGTTTAAGAATTTACCATGTTAATTTTAAAAAAACAGAAATACGTGTATAGACCGCGCTGTAGAATTTGTTCCTTGTTTAATTTTTTAAATTAAAAATTGTGACCGCCCTATTATATCGAGATTTGTCATATTATCGCGCGCGCAATTAATCCGAAATGGAGGGAAAAAATGTCAAAGATAGTTTCATTACTTTTTTTTTTATGCGCGGTGATCACGTAGAATGAAAAGAAATTCTCTCTCTCTCGGAGAGAGAGAGAGAGAGAGAGAGAGAGAGAGAGAGAGAGAGAGAGAAAGCGAGCGAAAGATGGATCTTTTATGCATTTTTGCTGCGACATCTATAATTACAAATCTGCTCTTGATTATCGTTTCCCCGACAAGTATCACGCAGACGTCTGCGTTTTTTACGACCCGCGCGAGTGAAAGAGGCTCCGGGAAAGGCAAAGAAAAAAAAAAGGCGGGAAAGATCGTCGCGAAGCGGGCCTCCTGCCGTTCCCGCAGGCACGGCCAAACGAGCTAATGGGCAGTTATGAACTTTCTTCATCTAAGTTTCGAGGACTTTTTTGCGTATAAATTGAAATTTTTATCAGACATTGCGAGCCGCTTTTAACGAGCGTCTCTTAGCGCTTGGCTCCTCGCGCAAAACTTTGAAGATCTCTCGGTGATCAACCGGGGCGGCGCACACAGCAGCGCCGGTACCACCCCCCCTCCCCCACGCTCGAATTCCGGGTGGACCGAATGCCGCCAGAAATATGAATTTTATAAGAGCGTGTATCCGGCGCAAACTTGTCGACCACCAAAAGTTGTTTCTTCTCGTTCTTGAATATCCGCGCGCGCTCCCTCTCTCTTCGAACGAGATAACGACCGTCGCGCGTAAAAAGAGCGCGCGGATAAATCGAACAAAGATCGTGACAAATATCGGCGGTTTTACCGAGAAATATTCTACAGATTGTCGTTTGTACACGAAAGAAAACTTATTTTGTAAAGCTTATACCGTTCGCAATACGTTTCAAACAGCGCTCTCTCTCTCTCTTTCTCTCTCTCTGCTTCTCCTATGACGAAAGTATCGTATCAATTACGGTATGACTTGAAACAGATAGGTTTATACGCGGAGAAAAATTCTCGGGGAAGAAAAATATTGCCGCTCGTCTTCTCTGAGAGAGCAAAACTCACTTGAGAATTGTGTAGTGTGTGTGTGTGTGTGTTGCTCTCACGCGCAGAGCAATTTCTAACGAAGATTATATTACAAAGATTATTTTCAGGAAAAATTAAACCGTCGCGGAGCAGCAGAATTTATTTAAGTTTAAAAAAATACAACACATATCATAGAAAAAGCATTTTAATAAGTTCGCTTTCGATTTTTTTTCTTTATTCCCACTCACTCAAGATTCTTTCTCGAGAGAGAGAGAGAGAGAGAAAGGTTAAAAGCGAAAGAGCCACTATTTTTATAACGCGCGCAGTCTGGTTGCGCAATATGACATTTTCTCGCGCACGTGAACCACTTGGATGTTGTAAAGGCATTTCTAAGCTGTCAGTGGCACTTCCTGCATTCGTCGGTTTCTTCCCCCCCAACATTCCGTCGACCACTCTCGGAGGAGCTTCTTTTCCGCGCCGCAATAAAAATGAAAGAAAAAAAAAAAGAAAAAAGAAAACGAACGCCTTTTCCAACGAAACAGCGCGCGCGCCCGCCAGCTTTTGCGGCGATCGCATTTATTCTAATCCGATCGCATGGCTGTTGTTGCTCCAACGCGCATATCGCGCGGAAGAATCTCATTCGTGCAACATCGATCTTTCGCTTCGACGTATCCCCGCCCTCGCAAACGTATTCCGGGAGCTTTTAGATCGTTCGCTCGTTTCTCGTTCGATTTCGCTATTCAACTTCCGGATCGGTCTAATTCTTCAAAACGTGTCTATCCGCCGTTTTAAAGAAATGATCCGAAGAGAATCGGATACACAATATACGTCAGTCGATAAGTCGGTGTAAACAGCGACAGGTAAAACAAAAAAAAAAAAATTAAAAACGACTATTACAAGTGAAATTCACTATAAATAGTCGGTTTTAATTGTTTGTATTTCACTCGTCACTATTTACACCGACAGTTGCATCAACTGATCGATTGCCTATTTAAAAAGTATTTTAATCAAAACAGTTTTATTATTTTTTTTTTTAATCCAAAAAAATTGCGACGTCACACGTCGAGTACACGTGAGAGAGTGACTGATAAAATTGATTGACTGTGTTAAATACGCGGCGCGATGAAACTCAAAACGCGATGAAAAAAAACTTTTTCCCAGTTTATCGCCAAAATTTATGACTCCCTCACTGCTTATAGAGATCACGGCGCGTTTAATAATCGATTAGCCTCGCGCACACGAGTGTGACGTATTCACGAAGCCGTCCTGCGGGACTTGTCGAAGGCCTCTCATTTTATTTCACTCGCGCGTCGCCGCGCATCGGAACGAAGTGCTTCCCAGGGTCTCTCTTTCAACGCGCGCGCCTGTTACCGGCCCCGCGCGTTCACCCTCCTCCTGTGCGCGCGTCCTGGTATCATTAGGCGAGAATTTATGGTCCGCCGCCGCCCCAGATACGTTTGCGGGGAAACAGCGGAACACGGAAATAGCGAGAAAGTCTACCCTCGGAACGTGCGCGTCGTCCTCCACCCACACTGCCGTCGTCGTAGTCGCATTCTTCTTTTTGTCTCGCCTGCGCGCTCACCTATCGTCGTAATTTCGTAACGTCGTCGGCGAATAACAGACGCGACCGGCGCGTTTCACGGCAAAACAAAACGCCGACAAGGAATTTTCCTTCGGGCAGGTTATTAGAGAACGATGACTGCCGCGCGAGAGACGCGATATTTTCAGAGTGGGTCAAGTTTATCTCTCGAACGCGCGCGCTCGATTTTTCTGAAAATTCGAGAACCAGCGTGTCGTCCGCACACGATTTTCTCCAGGCGAGGCGAACGTCGAAGATAATGATCGATCCACGCGAGTGTGAAAGAGCCGTTCGTTCGAACGTTAAAAAGTTTTATCGATGTCTCGCGCGCGCGTTTTGACGCGCGGACGATAATAAAAAAAAAAAAAAGATTGAGAAAGTTGGCCACGTCTATTAAAAAGTCTAGTTATGGACACAGACGTATCGTTGTCCGGTCGTAGTATTTTGAAAACAAATCTCGTCGTGGTATAACATCGCGGTTGTAACATTATCTCGTAACACCGGTCGTTTTTGTAACACATTCGAATTTACAAACGATCTTTTAATAATGCGAGGGAGTCTTAATAAAAGAGCTCATCTTCAAAGTTGCACGTTCTTTGACCCAGTTCTCGGTCGTAAAACATACAGATCCCTTCTTCCTCCTCCTCCTCTTCCTCGGCCGAACAGCAGCCGCTGGGAAAGTTAATGAAGCGATGTAAAGTGCAAAGTTGAAAAGACTCTCCTCCCTTGTAAAGTAATACCTCAAGAGCGTGGAATAATCGATCACCTATCGTTTATATGATGATTAATAAGCTCATTCGCGCCGTGTGTTGAGAACTATATATTTTACACACACGAACACACACACACACACACGCGTGTCGCCAATACAACGCATCGCCAAAACGGCGTGAAAAATTTATCAAATAATTTCGCGTACGACGCGCGATCTTGTTGCATTGCGTCGAATAACGCGAGATATCGCATCTACCCCGTTTATGGGCGGATGCACTTACAGTACGTGAATTTAGGCGCGTTTGCGCAAACTGAAGAGCAAACTTTACGTCTTGTTGCGAGAAGAGGACGTTTTAAGTGAGTGTGTCGAAATCGATAAAAGCGTTTCTTCGCGCGTTACAGTATATCGGCGCGCGCGCGCGAGCGCGTTTTTATCCCGCGCGCGTGTCGGAAAGCGCGCGCGCGCACTTTTCCCGAGGAGAAGAGAATACAACTCTCAATTTTCTAAAGTATAAGACCCGCGAGGAAAATGAAAACAGATAACACATCACCGTGCGCGTTATCTCGTGTCTTTCATCGTAACGCGAATTTAGGTATTGTTTATTTATTCTCTCTCTCGTAGAAAGTATCAACAACAATATTCCCCGCGATTGACAAATTTGTATTTTCAACAAAAAACCCAAGAACCAGTTCTTCTTTTTTTCCTTTTTTAACGTATAACCGAGTAAAAGAGTCGGCGATAGTAATGCGGCATCACGTGGTGACGCGACTAATGAATCGAAACTCGAAAAGGGCGTCGCGCGAGAGTAAATTTTGAGGTCGGAGGCGATTACGGCGGGTGAGGGGGGAGGGAAGGGGTGGCGCGACGACCCCATTGTCGCCGCGCCGGAAACCGCCCTCTTGCCCATCGGTATCAATTTTTCTTGGAACGTGGACTTTTAATTTCCCTCTCCTTTCTCTCTCTCTCTGCCAAAATAACATACCGCTTTCGCGCGAGGATTTGAATTCAAGCACCGCGCTTTTAACAATAACATCGTGCCGCCATCCCCTCCAATTCTACGACCGAATTCGCTATCTGTTGCCGTCAGCAGTCAGCGGTAATAACTGATAACATTCGGGCGGCGAGCACGAAGGGAGTCGCCCTCTCTCTCTCTCTCTCTCTTTCTCTCTTCTCTCTCTGCGCCCCCGAGGTCGTCGTGCTTGCAACGCGCGCATCAATCTTCGCAGTGTCCACGGAATAATGCAAAGTAAAAAGCACGGTCGAAATTTAGCGAGCGTAATGTGTGGTAATGATACAACAGCGCCATACATCATGATTATCGTTGCGAGTATAAAGTTCTGTGTTGCAGATGTATGCAAATGAGGCTACGGAATTTGCGACGTGTTATTTTGGAACTCACTTATCCTTACCGGTCCGGGAGCGGACCGTCCACCACTTTTTGTCCAACAATTTCCCAGAGAAAATACAGAGACTTTTAATCTTCTCTCTCTCTCTCTCTCTCTCTCTCTCTCCGCGTGCGCGCACTACCAATAAAATTCTGTTTTCTCGCGGTACGCGCAGCACTTTTTTTCTTTTTTTTTTCCCCAACCCCTCCGACGTTATATTTTGTAATAACAAAAAATTTCGCAATGTCGAGTTGTGTATATAACACAGTTTGCTGTTGTGACAGAAAATTACGTTTGCACGCGCAAGCTGACCGGAGAGACTTGCACACGGGGACACTCTAAATACTGACTCACAGTGTTTTTATCACTTTACGTCTCCCTCTCTCGCGTGATAATATTTAATACACGTTTTAAAACGTGATATATTTAATACACATTTTTTAACGTTGATATATATTTAATATATTTTAAAAACAACTTATTTAAATACAACGCCTAATTCCCGCGTGCGTTCTTTTAATTATCTGAAAAGTGTAAATTAAAAAACACGCCGGAAACACCCGGCGTTTTTTTTTTTTAATATCGTTACCTTTTAGGTAATAATTGCGACGCACAATTATTTGATAATTATGTGTTGCATATATTAATACATCAATTTGAAATGAACATCGTCTATCTTTATTCAGATTATTTATTAATAGGTAATATTGCAGCAATATGAAATGAATTGGCAGATAAATTGTTAATAAATTAAACAATTTTAGACGATAATTCGTCTCTCATTCGCTTTTTCCCACCACGCCATTTCGTTTATTGTTTTTCAATTTTTATACACACGACTACACTCTCGCGCTCATCATATATATATATGTTTTCCCCAATTTTATACTTTTATACCTTTTCCATTTGCTACCTCCATTCGTCACTCATATCCGTGTCTACTTTCTCTTCTTTCCACGCCCACGTAATTGCGATTCATCCATCACGCACTTGTCCATCCGTCGTGCCCTTTAAAGCAACTTTGCAACCTCTTGCTCGCACGAGAGCACAATGTTGTTACACGCGCTCGTATCCACAAATTTCATTTACATTAATTACCTTTGCCTTATATATGTGTGTGTGTGTTGTGTATATACCATATATACAAGTACGTACATACACGTTGTGTGTAAAATTTAATTATATTCATTACTGGCACTAAATAAATTTCACAGTGTTTATGCGATACTAACGATATTAGAATTTTTGACTCAAAGCGGGATTTAATTGTCATTCAGCGTTAATTAATGTCGCGGAATCAATCTTTTGTTTCTTACAGGAGTTTTCAAACCGTTCTTTTAACCGGTTTAATTCTTATATCGTTCTTTTTTTCTTCTTGGGAAAAAATGAGGATCCGTTTCCCCGTGCCTTGGCAAGTTCTCCTCTTTAATGATATTCCATTGTAATTAACTCCTGAATGTTCCGAGAGAGATTCCCGTTTCAGAAACTAATGAACGTCTGTTCGCTCCGTTCCCGACGACGACGACGACGACGACGACGACGACGACGTTCTGTTTTTGACAAATTGTCGTGTTGACAATAAACGCGCATATTATCGCGCGTAATGCAAACGTTGATCACGCGATATATTATCGGCAATATATTAAATAATAAACTGCTTAAAACTCGTATATATAATTTTCATCGCTTAACACAACCGCGGTAAAGCATTAATCGATAATTAAAGCTTTACCGTGTAATAATCTTCATGGTTTAAATTAATTATTCAAACAAATGACACAATTCTGACTCACGAAACTGTAACCAAACACCTAATGCGTTCTCTCGCGATCTATTTACAAAATCAAATGATTACGCGCGCGCGACCGGAGTAAGTAAATAAAATGGCAATCACAAACACATCCGCGTTGTAAATTCGCGACTACCCATAGGTAGTTACAAATGAAAATATATACGTCCGGAAAATATTTATTATTCAAAATCCAATTCCAAAAAACACGATTTAAAACCCGACTAATTATTTTCGTGGGAACTGGATTACGTTTAAATCGCGTTTAAAAAATTCTGATACAATTCTTTCGCGTGACCGATTCGATCAACAAAAAAAATAAAACTATTATCTCTCATCCCGGTAGCGACACGTCCGCGATCATAGGTCCCGTCCAAACTCTCTTTCGTTATTATTCCAGTCAACGCGCGAAAGAATTATGTATATCGAAGCGCGCGTGTATTAACAACACACATTCGGAAACGCGCATCGATTTCGCACCCGTTTTCGTTTTGCCGCGCGGCGACGCATTGCGGCACGCAACGACACCGCGCGCGTCGCACGCCGTACGTCTTTCCGCCGCGACGTAAACGCGCGCGCGCACATCTGCGCCGCGCCAAATAGATACTCGCCTAAGATTTATGCAAACACGAATCTCACTCGGCCGGCACCACTCCGGTGGTGGGTGAACGTGTGCGTGCACGTGTGTAATGCGCGCGCGCGCGTCCCGCTCTCGTGTAACACGAGATACACACAACAAAGCGCGGTTCTCAAGCGCGACTATAAGGTAGCACCGTATATACGTGCCTCGCGGTGATCCGTACACGCCTTTATATACACACGCACGCACACGAACGCGCACGTATGTGGAGGAGAGGCATCGTGCGTAATATCACGTACTGCGCGCGCAATATCGAACCGATCGAGTTTCTACGAGTAAAGCGAGAGCATACAACGGATCCGATGTCTCGATCGCGCAATATCGTCATCTTTGTCGCCGGTATTTCCACCCGCCGTAATGGGGTGGGTCTCTCATCCCTTCCACCGCCGGAATTTATCGCGCGCGTCCTCCCGCAAACTGCTCCTTCGGGTTTGCTCTCTCGGCTCAGAGATACACCGCGAGAATCGGAATTTGTTGATCGGCCAACGATTCCGCCCGCGCACATTGTTGTTGGACTTTGCTAAGCCGGAAAAGACGCCTCCTCCTCCCTCTTCTCCGCTAATCCGCTACTTCGTCCTCGCAAATTGCCGTGGACGCGGATTCCATATATATACACGTAGTTCTCAAATCAGTAAATTGACGAGAACGCAATAACGACGAAAAAACAAAATAATGAAAATAAAAGCGAATTATCGGGAGATTCGTTTATTTTAATGTTGATTTGTTGTAACGTTGATTTCTGAATTTAATTCGTACAAATTTTTCGACGAGTTGATGTAAAAAAATTAGCAATGAGAGGGAAGCGGCCGCCAATACGAGGCCAAAAACCAGATCTTCGGGTCAGTAAACTTCTTTATTGAAAAATCAATTAAAAACAGACGTTTTGACCTTAAAGGATGGGGGTCCATAAGGCGGGTTTTTGACCATAACAATAGTTAAAAATTGGAATATATCTTACTAATGTTATAATTATTTTTTTTTTTTTTGGTTTGAAGGGTTGTACTCTAAGGTTTAAGCAATATTTTTACTTATTTAACGGGATTTGTTTATCATTTTGACCGGCAAACTTAGGTATATTTGTAATTTTTACAAAAACCTACCAATTTTTGCACATTTAACTTTATTTTTTAACACGAGCGCAGTGATGCAACATGTTCATTTTTGTATATGTTATGTGTTTTGATGTTTTCTACAATATATACAAAAATAAACATGTTGGAGCACTGCGCTCGTATTAAAAAATAAAGTTAAATGTGCAAAAACCGGTATTTCTTGTAAAAATCACAAATATATCTAAGTTTGCCGATCAAAATGCTAAACAAATCCCGTTAAATAAGTGAAAATATTGCTTAAGCCTTAGAGTACAACCTTTCAAAATAAAAAAAAAAAATTATAACATTAGTAAGATATAAAAAATTTTATATCTCATTTTTAACTATTGTTAGGACCAAAAACCCGCCTTATGGACCCTCATCCTTTCTAGTATCTCGTCGAAATCTGAATAAAATCGGTCTTTTTCTATGTTTTGATACGTGCAAACTACTTTTTATATGAATCTCGTATGCGGCGACAAAATATGATTTGTATGGATAACGCCATATGAAGAATGTAACATTATATAATACTTTGAATTTATGTTTGCGCTCGTTGTTTTGCACTTTATAAGTTTTGTTACAAGAAAACATAGGAAACCCATTTTACCACTTCCGAGTAAAACTAATCGGCCGATGAAATGCAAACTATGATCTATCATTTCTGCAAATTAATCGGAGACAACAAAAACAGCTCATATTTAACAATAAGATCCATATTGTTAAAATTTATAAAATTTTATTTATTTTTTTATATATAAAGTGTACACTGTGCACATGTATACTTGCAACAATTGTTTTTACAGTTACTATGTCGAGAATGTCGACATGTCATTAATCGGTGTGTTTATAACTTTATATGTCACAAAAGTGACATATCGTGTTGTGTCATGAAACAGACATAAAAAACATTATTGAGATTGTGTAAGAAAATATAACTAGTTCAAGTTTACAAAAATTATTATTTTTTCGATGAATTTACTAGTCGATCAGATTTTATTATTATCTTTTATTTTGCAAAAGCGTTCACAAATCCGAACAATAATTGCAAAGAAAAGGTCGAATCAGGTATTCAAACCGACAATGCACGCGGCTCTAATTTATGCTGCATATCATAATGTCAAGAAACAAGCTAGCAAATGTCACTAAAATACGAGTAAAAGACGGCTTAATAATGTTTATACATATTTAATACAATATTTGTAAGTTTCTCACGCAAATAATAAGGAAAAATAATATATTTAGACAAGTTTTTTTTCGAGAAGTATGTATATTTTTTTAATATATACAATAAATAGGAAATTATATATATATATATATATATATATATGCATTAGACCGGCCCAATGGTCTCGCGGCCTGAGTGCGAAGGTTTCGAATAGGAGGTCCCGAGTTCGAATCCACACCGTCGGATTTTTCCGGGCCGGTTTCTTTCAAGTCGAATTTATCGATTGAAAAGCGAACTGAATCGGGCCTCCGAATGGATCGTGGATATAGAAGTGTTGGAAAATATTGTAA
>QVNV01019603.1:0-14515 GCA_014825455.1 Pseudomyrmex pallidus
GAGAGAGAGAGAAGAGCTGGAGAGATTTTCGAGGGCTGTACTTTTCGATAATTTATGCCAACGAGCCTCTCGGCTCGGCTTTCCGAGAAGCGATTCCCTTCGTTGTGCCCATCGCGATCGCCCATTCGCGAAACTCCGAAATATTATAATTCTTCGGGTACGCGCGTCGCGCGTCGTATCGCAACGAAAAAAAAAAAAAGAAAGAAACGACACTTTCTTTATCGAAAATTACGCAACTGCAATTCTAAATTTGCGCGATAGTCCGCCCACTCGTTTGATGCATTTTATTCCCAACGATTCGCCAACGATAATGGGATGCGAAATAACCGTTTATATTTCGGGAACTCTGCGCAACAGGATGAAAGGATAAAAAAATGACGATGTTCAAGATATTTTATTTGTTATTATTTTCTTGAACTTGGAGTCTTTTTCACTTATTATTTTACTTGGAAGTTCACAAAACAGATAGAAAAAAAACAAGTTTTCTGAAAGCGGAAAAAACGTGAAATGCGCTGAGAGAAAATTTCGAGCACTGAAGAACCGAACGTGTCGCCATGTGAACGGAAGCACGAGATCGATCACGGCGCGAAATTAAAAAAGAGTGAAAAATAATACAATGAAGCGATTTAATAGCCACCGATATCCCCGGCGAGAGGGCGGGAAAGAAAAGAACGAGTGGTAGTACCCGTATTTAGTAGATACTCCGGGAGGTACGTGGAAGGATTTAAAGTACGCGTAGAGAGAGAGTCAGAATCCCGTAGCTCGGATGCAGATGATCCAAGATTATAGACATTAGGTACATTAGCCTTGGCGTTATGCGATTCTTTGGTGGCCCCGGGGTCTGCATTCGTTCCCCGTGCACGCCTGCGTATCGTCGTTCTGTCCGCGTGAAATAATCCAGCGGCATTTTCCGCGAATCGCCGCCATTCCCGATCAAATCACAATCTGGAGCGTCGATACTGACAGCCCGACAAGTTAATCGAGAATTCAAACGTCGATAAATAATTAGAAAAATAATATTTTTTCTTGATACGTGTTTTGAGATGTTGTTTACAAAAAAAAACTTGAATTATTATACCGTTTAGATCGTTTCAATCGTTCTTTATCTTTTCTTTATCATGCTTTTTCACAATGCCGCAACGTAGCTTTAAATGACTGAGCCTCACTTGAGCTTTCAACGGCTCGGATCGCGGGATGATAATTGCGCTTTAAACGCGAAAGGAAACGCGCATCAATTACACCGGTCAAGGGAACGTGTTCGCGCGATAGGGTAAATCGTCGACTGGGCAGGTGCAGGGCGAGAGGGCGAGAGCAAGGCGCAATCGAAAGACGAATGAAACGTCGAAGGCGACGATTACGGGAGTGACTATCCTGTAATCCACCGGCGAGGATGGTTTCTTAGATCCTGTGCTTGATTGGTAATTGGATCCTACTTCGGCATTGAGAAGCACATATATACCCGCGTGTATATCGAGGAAGGTTCGTTTACCTCTCCCCTTTAGATGGAGCAATCTCTCGCCGCCGCGGCGAAATAGTCGGCTTCGTCGTATCATTCCGCTTCCTCTCTCGCTTCCGATTTCGCCTAACTACCGACCGTATTTATCAGGAAATTATCACGTGTATATATAAACCCACGTTGTTGAAATAAGTCTATCGAAGAGCATTAAAAGCAGTAACAAGTTTTCAAACTGCACACGAAGCGAGGGATTTTGTTAAATTATAAGGAATTTCCTTGCAAATCTTTTTTTTTATTTTTTGCATTTTCTTTTTTAGTGCTTGACTTTTACTCATTTTTATTGTGTTCTTTGTGTAAAAAAAATTGGAAAACACGACATACGATATGTCCGCTTCGACAATTCTCCGTAGCGTTAATACACAAAGAAAAAGCAGAGTCGGTGAAGCAAACCGCAGGGATGTGTCGCGGCGGTTTAAAGATGATGAAGGCGGGATCCGATGTTCCTCGACCGACAACCGCAGACGGTGTCGACACGGTTGCATAAACTCAATAGACTATTACCGATAGTGTTTACGATTTCAATTACTGGCTGGCTAATGGAGAATGATCCCGAAGGACAAGGTCGTGTTTCCAAAAAAACATATTTACAGACAGACACACACACACGCACACAATTGCTGATTCAAGAACGAACTTTATTGGTCGAATTTTTTAATTCTCATTCGAAAGTTCTTCCAGAAAATATTTAATGTGCGTGTGTGCGTGTTACGACACATCTGAAGAAAATAACTCCTCGCAAATTTTCATCTTATTTTATTAATAAAATCTATATATATATATATTAAAATACTAAAAAGTGAAAAACTTTTTCACTCTTGAAAGAACACTTTCTTGAGTGAAACAAAATTACTGCATTATGCAAAAAAAAAAAAAAAAAAAAAAAAAAAAAAAAAAAATAGAAAATTTCTCAAACACGTGATCGTCATCGCACGAGCGTGTCATCTAAAGAATCTAACCGCGAAAAATACTCTAAGGAAGCCACTGTGGATTAGCGCACGTGCAATGCTGCGCGAAGTCGCGCCAGGTGTGACCCGTTGACGATAACGTAACGCCTGTTTAAAGATGCAGATACTAAAATTTTGTAATATCACCCTTCGCCCTTCCTGAGATCATACGCATAGGAATTTATCGAACCGCTAAAATAAATCGAGCATAAATATTTCTTTTGATTAGTTTAAGGAAAAAAATTTACGCACTAGCTCCGTCGAAAGGATCATGCGATTTTTCCGGAGAATAGCGATATTATTAAACCGGTATTATCATCCCCGCGATATGAAAGAAACGTGAGACAGTAAAAGCGCAACTTCGCGCAGTTAAACTCAAACGAAGAAGCAGGTGCAAAGAATTCGCGCGCAAACAGTTTTACCACGGAAATAGAGCAGCGTCATGAAAAGGAACGCGGTTTGATGACTCAGGCTAGGTTCTCCATTCCGAGAAGAGCGAAACTCCACTCGCTTCGGGTTTCGCTCTCGTATAGAAATTAGTGATAATTATATAGGGCTAGCTGCTGCACGCAGGTGCAAAAACGCGGAGAACACTCGCGTATGCTTGCTCGTTGCCTCTCGTGAACGAGCAAGCAGCCATGAGTCATTGTCAAAGCAAGAGTCGAGGAACATCTTCCCGAACCGGATATATCGTCTTACCACGGTGGTTGATTGTCGGTGACAAACCGGGGATGGAAGACGAGTAAACTCGACAGAGAATGCGCACCGACCGTAACCTAGCGATTAAATCCTAACAAGATCGCGATAAAAATTTCTCAACTAATTGCCTCTAATCGTGTTAAAAAAAAAGGTTTAAAACTAATAAAACTTATACTAATTAATCAAATTAAATTTTTAATTTCAAGTAGTTTTGTTCTACGCAATCTTAGATTGTTTAATTTAATTTAGTTTAGTTTAATTTTGTCTCCTGCATTGCGCTATTGATCTTTTCACAAATAGAGAACCTCTTCGTGCTACTTTACAACTAACTTAATAAAAAATTACGTTTGTAAATTGTGGACAAAATTGTATTTTCGACACTGTGACGTTTCTGAGACCGTTGTGTTATGTTTCGACGATTTTTCACGCCTGCCAATTAATGTCACGTACCAACAAGAAGCTAGTACCTTCTACATATGTGAGTCACATGTAGAGAAATATGCGAAACTACTTGCAACTTTGTCAGAGAATTTATACAGCCATTAAACGCATCATGCATAATGCATACATTTAAGATGGATGGTGACCGGTTCGGCTTTGCGAATATATCTCGTTTCCTAGTGAATAGTCCACTTTAGAGTGAAAAATTCGCGAAAAAAAAAGATTAACATTGCCAATTGATGCAACTGGTATTTGTTTGTTACACATTAGAAACAGATGTTTTTAAGATCATAAATACACAAAAAAAAACATTTAATAACGGTACATATCGTATATATATAAACAGCAAGCAATATTTAGAAAATATCTCACTATTGTTGCGCGCACTCACCTTTCAGTTGCGTAGTCTCGATCGCGAACATGTTCAGCGCCAGCAGTTGAAGTAGACGAGTACCAGGAAGCGGTAGCGGCGAGTGCTGCAACAAAGCTCTGAATTCCTTCAGCATCTGAACACCAGCTTCTTGGAAAGTTTCCATCCTGAAAACAAAAAAAAAACAAAAAATAAATACAATTTTTGTCCGTCAAATATTGCAAATATTCGTTCATTATCTTTTCCTTCAATATTGCACGCGCGCGAGGAGTGTCTGCGACGTCACTTCATTGGCTCGCGTGGCCTGAGCTGGTGATAAAGGAGGACGAAGGTTGGCCGTGGGGTCTAGAGCCGCCGAGGGGGCATCCTCGTAAACACGGCGATGAAACGGCACTGAGAGATCTCGCATAGCGGGCGCTATCTTTCCCACAGCCTCTTTCCGCGTGACACATATATATATGTATATATTTATATATATGTACATATGCACAGTGGCACGTCCGCGTAACATCTTACTCGATATCTCGATTCCACCCGCACACCTGCCTCGTTTGTAATTCGCCGTATATATTAGTGACGTTATATTTGCATGTCGAACTTGAGAAACGCGGCTCGACTGGTAATTATTGAAAAAGATGAGAGTTAACGCCAACGTCGTCAAAAGGAAACAATAAAAAGACCGACTTTGAAAATGCAGACGGGAAAGGGTTGCGAGTAATTGCAAGTAATTGCATGATTATGCCCGGGCGCACTTACCGCGCGCTGTCTTTACCACATCAGAAGGAATCAATAAGTAAGCTCCTGTAATTCGCGGAACGACAAACGCGCATCCACAAGATATCCGCTGGCCGTCTGTAATACTGGTGCTTCGCAAAATGACCGACAAGAAAGACATATGGAAAAGCCGACACTACGTTGTTCCTAAATTATACCTGTCCATATCGGGAATATGGCCATACCATAGGCTTCGCGACAGATGGATACACTTTATACCGATATTCACGTTCTCCTTCAGTATTCTGATACCTCAGGTACTGTGCGTAAGTCGCAAACTTTGCGCGCGTTTAAAAAAAAATTTTTACACTTTCTTTAATTTAACAAGTATCGAACGATATGTCAAACGATGTGTTTCACAATAATTAATTCTAATATGTAGTTACTGTACGTACTAAACGCGTCAATGAATCTCGATGATGTATTCGAGAGCGTGTCATCGGCGTTCATCAGCATATGTTTCAGTGTCAAACTTGCGAGCATGATGATGAACACGAGAGCCGTAAGTAATTATTGAACGAAAGTTTGACGTTGCTCTATTGTTTGTATAAAAAAAAAAAATTTTAATTAACGCAGCGAAAAATGTGCGCACGTATTTTATACAGATAAAGTCTTGTCTTCAGACAATAGAAGATGACTGGCAGTCATTAGGTACGGATGTGGAGAAAGCTATTTTGCAACGTCACGCCGAATACGGACATCATTTGACGACATTTTACGCAGGTATACGTTACATACAAAAATGACAGATTGTTGGTATTTTAAATTAAACAAATAAAACTGAGAAAAGCATTCTGTCAAGTCAATATGCACAATCAACGTTGCTAGAGTAAAAAAAAAAAAGTTACATCAGCTACTATCGATTAATCAGTCAATTTGTCAGTTTGAGCGTAACATAACTATTGTACTATATCTTAACATAGATAGATAATGATCTCAAGAAATAATAAACGCGCGCCGAAATAAATCTGAGTAAAAGAGAAATCACATGTAAATTGATTCCTTTTTCTTTTTTCCAGTTTTTATGCACATGACAGCGTTTTTTTACTTGCTCAAGCCAGTGGTCATGACATTGATGGAGAACAAAATCGCGAACGCGACAAAATCGACCAGGATTTCGGGAATATCGAAATTGCCATTTCGCGTTGATTACGGCGAAAAATTAGATCAATACTTTTACCCAATAACGGCTCACTGTTACTTAAGTGTGTTCGCTCATGTGTTCGGTACTCTCGCTGTTGATACTTTATATTACACTTTGATTCAACACGCTTGCGGAATGTTTTCGATTATTGGGTAAACAAATACACTTGCTAAATAAACTTTTATTATTAAGAAACATATTAACTTGTACGCGACTCTCTAGTACTCAAAACTATAAGAGAAATAATAAAGCCAGCAAGAGTCACGCGCTGGGTGCACGTGCAAAATAATTTAAAGTTGTAATAATTTAAACTTAGTAAAGTGAACAAATAAAATTCTATATGAACTGAATTCATTATTTCTCTTATAGCTAATTATTAAAATTGCTTCGTCGTCAAAATTTCTGTGCGTTTTCAGACACGTACTGGAGGACATTGGTAAAGAAACTGACGCCGATCTTCCTCTAAAACTAGACAAGATAAAAGACGACAATTACAAAAGAGCATTGAATTGCTTACGTAGACATCTCCACGTGATAGAGTGCGTGTGTTATAGCGATATTAAATACTGAAAAATTAATATATTTCTGATATATTTTCATATTGTTTTTGTAAACGCGTTCGGACTCGCAATTTGCAGATTCGCGGAATTAATTGAATCCACATTTACAAACATGTTTCTGGTTAGTATTGGTTTAAACGTGATATGTGGAAGTATAAGTGGTATACAAGTACGTATATCAAAATTTTTGTGTGTACGAATATTTTGTCACGAATATAAATTTTTGTAATTAATACGTAAAACAAATCGGAGTATATGAGTTTTATGTTTTAGGTAATAATGAATTTAGACAGTGCGAGGGACATTGCGGCACCTCTAGCTATTTACGTTGCGCAACTCACGCATCTGTTTCTGCAATTTTGGCAAGCTCAGTTTTTGCTAGATTACAGTACCATTCCGTACGAATCAATGTAAAAATTCATATTTCTCTCTTTCTCATCCAATTGTCGTGCACGTAATGTGAATTTCATTTCGTTCGATAGTTGCAGAGCGAAGTGGTACTACACTTCAGACAGATGTCGGAAGATCTTCCTTCTAATTATGAACAGAACCGTGTCGCCGTGCAAAATCACTGCTGGCAAAATCGTGACATTGTCAATCGAAAGCTTCGGCGCGGTAAGTTATTAATTAAATTATATAAATTAGTTTTGATTTCTCTCTTTCTAATGATCTTTAAGAACACATTGTATAAACATCAAGTTTAATTATTTATATAATTTTATGTAAAAAACTTATATACCTGATATTCTATTTTTATTTTATTTTTTGAAGGTTGTGAAAACGTCGTTGTCTTATTTAACAGTATTACGCTCTTTCCAGTGATAATACTGTTACATCACCGTAGCTTTAAACTCTCATATATTGTTAACTAATTTTATTAGCATAATAAAGTCGTATGTGAATTTTTTCTCTTCGTGTTTCTTTTGCGCGACAGATATTATCTCCATGTGTGTATATAATTTTTTTTCCATCACTCTAAGACACATAATTATAAATTGTTTTTTGTACACGGGATAAAACAACGATTGTTCGAAACGCATCATTGAAGTCTCTTGACTAATTGTATCCCTTGACACATGATTATTGTATTCCGATACTTCAATGAAGTCTCGATGAGAACGCGCTACTTCGCTAACGAGAAAAGAGTAGAGAAGAAAGGGAGAACGTCTAATCGTGCCGTTTCCACACCAACAACGTACCGTTACGCGTACTCTCGATTAAGCTCCGAAAAATTGCTCCGAAGCAATCGCTTAACCCTCTTCGGTTCTCGCGGTTTCTCCGCGTAATGAATCACCGGGAGATCGTGTCGCGGCGAGCGAACAAAATATCGAACGATGGTTCTCGATCGCGAGGCGTGTTCTTCCGACTACGGGAATATAACGCGGAGACACCATTCCCATCGGCATCGACGCCACGAGCGATAGACGCGCGGTTGCTGAAATCGGACACCTTCAGCGCGGCCAGCGGCGGCGCGGATCAAGGCTCACACGCTCGCTCGCGGCCCACCTCGTCGTTTGATCCTCGAAAAAGACCGTTAGCCGCCGACTGAAATCAAGCTGGTATGCTACCATCCCACATCACGTAGTGTAATCATCCGTGAGTATTTATTCACGCCATTATACGTCGGCGCCGATGATGCCGCAGTCTCGACCGAGGGGGAGTGAAACGTGACAACGCGAAATGCAACGCGTAGACAGCTAGATGCCATCTTTTGTGGCAGTGTGCGAAGGAAACTGCGAGAGATTCCGTAATCTGTAATCGGAAAACCGAGTAAAAATATCGGAGTACTGTATACACGCAAAATATATTTCGCCATGTTGTTAAACTTTTTAGAGAAATGTTTGCACCAAAGATATTGTCAATTTTTTATCGTAATATTTCTTAGATATTTAGCGTGAAAAAGTTAACACGTTTCAACAGTTTTAACAAAAATCTTAGTGAAAAAGACGGTCGTCGCTACTGACAAGTGGAGATGAACAAACGCCGGTATGTAGCAATTTTCACATTACTCATGATCGTAAATCTATCACGGCGTTAATACCACTTATTAGTAAGATACATAAAAATGTCGGATGTCTGCCAAGTAAGTCTCATTATCATCGATTTCTTTATCTCTCGTTTTTCTATCTCGCGTTTTACAACCCTCTCGCAATGAACCGAACGACCCCATTTGGAATAATGCGTGCGAACTAAGGGTCGTATCCTCGACCGATTAAATTGCAAGTAACGAAGATGATCCTGCTCCGTTGGAATCGACTGACCCGCGGTAACGGCGGCGATCGATTAAATTTTTACGGTCTTTTGATAGACGCTGAAAGAACACGATCGTCACACATCAAGAAATAGGCTTTCGTTAAATCCTGCCGTCTATTAGCTACCTGTGATTATTGTAACATCCTGGGCGTTATATTTTAATTAATGTTTCAGAAATGTGAATTTTGAAATGTTAGCTTTTATGTTATTGCGTTACTTCTCTTTCCACTTTTCTTATACTTGATATATCGACTTTTGTATTTTTGTATTACTATTTCTTTGTAGACGCTCATTCTCATACAGAATATTTTTGTTAGAAAATAAACGTTCCTCGATAAGCTATCTCGATTGTTTATATGAAACAAAAACGAACTTTGCGGTAACAATGCGGCGCTGACAATGAGACGTGACGCTCTATGAGATAAGACGGCTTTCTTTTTTCTAATATTGGCTGTATAAAAAAGTCACATTCCGAGCTTGTGGCGTCAGAAAAATTTCATTTCTTTAACGCGACGGTTCAATTTCCCAACAAAGTGAATGCTACGTGTGTTTGAAAGAAATTCTCAGTACAATTACTTCGATTCCACTTACATATCTGGCTAACGATCCGCGACGGAGTTTTTATTTCCGCTTCAGACAGAAATTGATCAGACGGTGCAACGGGATATAGGAATCTCATCTGAGGAAGACGGATTTGAAGGCAGTTTATAATTCTGAATTGAGGTAAGCGCCCACAATTTAATTACACATTTTCTTTCAATGTTTTCGTCGCACGGCCATTGATTAATATTTTTTCAAAATCGCGAAACAAATCAAAGTTCTCTTCTGTTTATTCCACTCTCGTGTCTTTTCCGACACGATCACGCGTGCGAAAGTCAACCTCTAAAAGCTCTCATCGTTACGTCCATCGCGCTCAACGAAAATCGTTATCTGACGGAACGCGCGGCGTTGAAATCACTAACGGCATTGAAATCACTATCCCGTTTCTGGAAATTACACTCGTATCGTATATTTCAGACGGATCGACCGTTGTCGTAGATGTAAACATAACAATTTCGTAAAAAAAAAAAAAGAATTGCTAATCTCTCTCAGTCAAGAAATCTATACTCGCATGCGGAACATATAATTCTTGAAATGCGCGTAATCAATTATCTATCGCAAAATGCAAGTGTAAAATGATAAATTGATAATTACTCATAACTCGGTAACTAATATATCAGGCGTGATATGTGTGTAATAATTCAAAAGATTAATTAATATTATGTTCTCAAAAGGTATCTTAGAATTTTCTTGACGCGCGCGTGGCAGCAGAGGTCACAATCATTGCCGCGAATCTAGGAAGAGAAGGATCCTTAACTCAAGGACCGGTTAGCAACTATGTCGCTTAGAGGCTAGGCTTGTACAGTCAAGCGAATTTATTTTCCTCATCCGCGCCATATAAGATAAAAGATTAAAATCTAAAACAATGAATCACCGAACGAGGGTTAATTCAAATCTCTGATTAATTCAAATCTCATCGATACTACGGAAATATCGATTGCACGCCGCCGGCAAGCAGCCCGGAGATTCTATGCTGAGCTTCGCGCGGGCAGCAAACGCCGGGCAAAGGCGCATTAAGCAGCCCTCACGGCAGCCCGGTTTGTCCCATCGACATCGGACTGGGCTCTATGACTAACAAGTTTGCACTTTAGCGCATAACGGGGCATTCCGCCGTGTACCATAGATCATGGTCCATGACCCGCGGATTGCGTGGGCCGGCCACCATAATCATTCCTCGCTTCGATACAACGACGTGATGTGGTACCGCGAGCATTAAGTTTCCAACTCTTCTTCGCCGTCTTTTCCATCCCATTCCCGCTCAATCACAATCGCGCTCATTTCTATCTACGTTGCCAATTTTGTCGCTTCGATCGTGAGATAATCGCGCCGCGCGATTAATCCGTCCGTCTTTACGAAAAATAGTTGCTTCAGAAAAGCAATATTTTAATCATGTAAATTTTTTATTTAAATTCATCGCGCAAACAAAAGAATATCACGCGATATATTAGCAAAAAATATTTTTGCCAAAAGAAAAAAAAACCTTAAAGATATGGTGATTTCTCCTAATTTGAGAAACGTTCGCACACACAATGGGTCCTTAGATTTCGCATGGCAAGGAAACGCGCAAGGAACCCGAACGGAATAAGTGCGTAATTTTCCGTGCGTATTCGTGCGGTTGGCACAGAGATCGTACCAACCGCAAAGATTAATTTAACCGTAGCTATAAATACCTGTCGGATAGATAATAAATCGTCCCGTAAAATGCGCAGCACGGATAAATAGATACCTTCGGGGTAACGAAATTCCTTCGCTTTTTCATCGGCGGTCTCGCGCGATTATAAATAATTAATTGGCTCGACGCGACACCGATCGGGGATAAGATCGCTGTCGTGTATATATCCAGATCTCCGATCGTCCGTAATAGAAATGTAATCCCATTGCTCGGGTTTTATCTAGATTGCAAAATCTAAATGACTCAATCGGCCGGCGCCGATATATCATCGCGAAATAAACGCGTATCGAAAATGATTACCGCCAATACGTCGCTATACGTAATCATTGTCATTAACGTAATTATCATTATTTATTGACGGTTAATAATATCGTCTAGCGAGTCTCGCCCTCTTAAACGGTATGAAACAGGGCGGTGTCTCGCGCATTTTACTTCGGGAATCAATTATAGTAATGATACCACCGCGCAAATGACATCGACGCTCTGATTAAGCACTGTCGAGAGGGAAATATATGACAAATAAATTGCAGACTATCTGTAATCGCGCGAGTTTCACCGCGCAAGTGTCAAGGACGTTGTTTTCTCGTGCGCTCGGACTTTTCTTTCTCTTGTTATGTTATATCCACTTTGTTAACATATGCAGATACATGAGAGGAATTCACATTCGCTCCCAATATCATCAATGTGGTTTATCTTTTCTATTTTTCGTTCTCATATATTTTTGTATATAAATGAACTTAAAACCGAACAACTTCAAGTCTTTCCAATCACGTCTTTTTTTTCAGAAGTAATAAATTCTATAAAGCGTATTTCGCCAATCGGTGGGGGGGAGAGAGAAGGAATAAATATAAAATATTCCGAATTTTTCACAACTTTTCTTCTCTCTCTTAAATCGATATCTTTCTACTTCTCTTCCAAACTTTTATTTCGCGTGTCAAACGGATCTTTATTCTTCGTCGTAAATTCTTCGTTTGTAGGAAACAAACTTCGCGTAACGTTCAAATGTTAAACAGACTGTTTTATAATTAAATATTCGATTATCTCTTCGGATGTCTAACGTTTTTTTTTTTTATTTTTATTTTGTTTGTTGCTACTTCACACTTCGAAATGGCAGAACGTGAAAGTTAAATAGTCACGAGAAAACGCTCTCTCGATGAAACGTATCGTATAATCTGATCGTCCTTGCCAGCAATGCAAAGACATATAAGCGACGGCGTAATGAGCCATTAGCCCGGGAGTGTCGATGGCGGAGCCCGATAGGGTCGCCTACCATAGCCGCTATCTCTTCGTAAGCCAAATGCGTTACGAACGACACTAAAACGCGTGTTTCCTGACGCTTTAACGCGAGCGAACATCGTTTAATCATCGATTATCTCGGATTCTCTATTCCCGTGTAAGCGGAATGTATCGTAAAACGAGTTAAACGAAAATCCGCAAAATATACAAGCACCATTATCCGCGAGACGCGCGATCAGGGACAAGACTACTCGATATTGTAGAGTTTGGTTTCATAAAGTCGCAAATTTACAAGATAATTATTTCTCTTTACGACCCTTCTCTATTAAAGCCTTACATTCGCGTGTTATTAAACAAAAACTTGAGTGCAACTAAGACTGAAAACGTTTTGTTTAGATCTCAGATTGTATGAACGAAGTATCAACCAGCTTCAATTGTTGCAATTTGTAAAATTCACATTTGTAAACTTTACGAAACGTGTGAAGCGACAAAAAATAAATATACGTTCAGTAAACACGATCAAAAACTGCAAAATAATTTGTTCGCTCACCGATTAAATTCTCATCATCGCGCTTTGTATTCGAATTTATATATCGCGAGATTTACGAGAGCACAGACCTCGGTGATCCCGATCAACAAGCGTGCGAGTGATAAAACGATTCGGCGCGGCGGTTCCCATTGTTCCCGTAATTCATCGAATCCGGCCAGCGAGCCGGAAATCTGATCGTCCGGAGTATACGTACTCGAGGAAGATGGTTTATCGGGACAAGCGAGAGAATCCAGATGGTCGCGATGGGTGCGTACGTGCGGTCCTGCGTTTGCAGCGTACGCCGCCGAGGAGATAGTCCGGCCGGGTTCTGGTCCGCGAAGCTGCGGTATCCGACGAGAAGGGTGCCCTTGAAGCGGGCGGGGTCGTCACTCGCAGGGCCGCGGGTAAACGACCATCGGAAACCCATGTGTGTTACCAGCCGGGGCCGTACAGCGTAGCTTTTACTTACTCGCACTACTTAAGTTTCTAGGTGTGTATGCGCGCATCTCGCGCTGCGCTCTCTCTTTCTTTCTCTCTCTTTCCTCGCTATCCTATCGTCTCTCTCTTTCGCTCTCGAGAGGCATCACGAGAAAGAGAAGGAGAAAACCCACCTTGCCCATCTTATCCACCGGTAGAAGCGCCGGCCGGGCGACCACTTTTCTCTTGCCTTATGAGTGTTATGAAACGATTCCTGCCTTCTTCCTTCACGCTGCCAATTTATAGGTTTAATTACCACCTCGTAGCGCGCGCGCGCAACGCGACACTCGCTCTCACTACCAGAAAAATCTCGAGCGGTATCATACGGCGACGTTAAAAGCGATTTAATCTGTCGGACTACTATATTAATCGACGATAAGCGATTTGTTCACTTACGTTGCCGACAAGCGCATGCATTACTGGTATGGAGCGCTATCACGCCGATCCTGCCGCCGTGTCCAATCATGTGAAGTTCTTTTTAATATAATATAATCTCGCGCAGAGAGAGAACAGAAATTTTGATATATAAAATTTAGATATTAACATCTTTTAATAATAAGAGGTAAAAATACGTACACTATATTTTTACTTAACGATTTTAATTAAATCTCGGACGCAAAGCTTTTCTGTCATTTCTCTAATGAAAAACTTCGAATATTCGGATGTATATGGATCCTTGATAAAGGCGAGCTTGGAAGAGGGCAAGCGAAGGGCGAAAAGTGTGATACGACGAAGAGAAAATAGGTCCGCGCGATGGGTCGTGTTGCACGAGGGCAACCTTGAACATAACTCGATAGGGCCGGACGGACTCCGGTGCTCCTCCGACCAGTAATGAGCCAAATCCATTACAGCAGTCGCGACGCAACGAGCCAGCACCACCGTAAGCCAACCATACCACGCGTCTGACTCTGCTCTTGGGTCTCCCATCTTTTTCTCCACTCACCCTTCTCTGTAACCGCTGGTTCGCAATCTATACGTGTGCCTATGCCACGCACGTACCGTGTCGTTAACAAGCACCTAACCAATGGCACTGGTTCGGTACCAACTCCAATTATAGATCGAGGGTACATTCTGTGTAGTTCTAGTAGCGTATAAAGTGGGTGCAGAAAAGCGCTCATATTTTCTTCGTTTTTTTCTCTCTTCCTGTTTCCTTATCCTCGTCATCCCTCGATAACAATTACGATGCCAAATCGAAATAAATTAAAACTTTAAGAGAGACAAAATTCGTTGCTGGCGAGTTATCGTCAATATCATTCCCGATACTCGCCACGGTAGTCGCGCAAGGTATCTTGCAAGGTAC
>QVNV01019604.1:0-15624 GCA_014825455.1 Pseudomyrmex pallidus
TTATATACATACAATAGTGTAGATTTTGCACTTCGGAAAATAGGTGTGTGTTGACAAGATTAGAGAAATGAGATAATCTCTCTGTATAAATCTCAATCTCTTTTACGGCTTTACCGGTGGACATCACCTTGAGATCTTATTTACACACTCAAAATATAAATCTTACTGAGATAATTATCGCGTCGAAAATATCGAGATAAAGCTTCTCGTATCAAAACGCTATCTCGTTCTTTGATAAACGGAGCATTTCTTATGCAACTGGCACACATGAACAAAAATTTCAAGCAAATGACACTTTAAGCAACCTCGAGCAACTTGCTAGTAGATATGTGTTACTCGTGTCATATCTTTACGACTACCACCACGACGTCTGTCACGTAAGATTGTATAATTATATCTCTGTTGTATATCGTGGGTTTTCTGAAAAAAACGTGCTCTCGAGAAACCTTATTGGGATTCCGCGTGATTTATCGAGGAAGCCGCGCGTCGCGTTGAGAGACACATTTGTCGCACCGTTAATTACATAGGGATCGATCGTCAGCAGATTGTTGTTTTTTTCCGTCGTTTAGTTCGAAGTCGAAACTTATTGGTTTGCTCAGTCCGATCGAATGTTACTGACGTCCGGTCAATATCTCTAGGATATTTATCTCTCTCTATTTTTTACAGTTGTTTTAACCTTAAACCCACACTGTGCTTATTACAACATTCACAATGTATGTGCGGAGTAAATAGAATAATAAATTATATCGAACTGTTTGCAACGAGTGCGACGCAGATTAATCTTTAATCGATACACCAGTGTATTTTCCACGAAGTTTACGCGATATATCGTCCGGTCGCACCTATTTAAGAACAATAGATCTTATCTATCAGTCTCTGCCGCATTTTCCAACGCCGCTGCTGACAGAACGCACAAAAGAGAGTGCGTTTTAGATAGTGTGACGGATAGCGACGCGTTGAAAGTAAATTAGAGGAGAACGTTCTCCCGTGATAGGTGTGACGTTTAAAAGTCTCATTACCGTACACACTCGTACGCAAAGAGCGTAAGTACTTGTGCGGTTCGTGTTCTTTGTGAACCTAATGAATATAGAAAGGCCGAATCAAGAGATAGAAAAAAAAAAAATTTATTTTACACCGAGATGTACGCGAGTGACAAAACTGCCTCGAAAAGCGGAAAAATAAAGGAGACATGAGATTGCTCTGTCATGTCGGTATTAGGTGCTCCATTTTATGCATACATGTTACAGGAAACCTAAATATCTATTAAAGATTTTCGCGCGTTTAAGAAAGATAGCGAGGAAGAGTCGAGATAAAAAATAAAAAAAGGAAAACATCGCGAGTCAGAAAGGGACGAAGACGTTATTAATGATAAACGAGCTGTCTGTGATATCGCGGGGGAGAAGAAACATAGCAACTGCGGTTTCGCGACGCGCACTATGTACTACAGAAACATTTTCTATAAAGGTGCAACTACCATGTAGTGTTGTTGTTACTCGCTTATGAAATATGACTTTTTTTTTTCTCGTTTCCACCTCCGTGAATTCACGCGCGGGGATCTCTTGTTTTACGAAGACACTTCACTCGTTTTACCACCTTCCTGTAAGGTGTAACTTCCAGTTCTATAAAAATATCACGCGTGCACTATTATAGAAAATATATATTATTAAATAGATACTGCTGTATAAAAAAAATTTATGATAGCTATGTATAAAATCACGTTAAAATTGTATCGCGTAGATTGACGCGCAGTGCATCCCGTGGGAGTCGTGAACTTTCCCGACGCATCATTTTGTTCGACAGATAAATTTCGGTCGCATTATCTCGGCTCGTTAGCAACGGCAACAATTCTCTCTCTCTCTCTCTTTCTCTCTCTCGCTTTAAATTGTCTCGCTGCTTTATCGCTAACTCCATGATGCTGACGGATGTTCTTCCGGCTCGCGCTATCGGATCGCACGCCTGCGCCTCTCCCAAAGTCTAGTGACTCCCGGGGCCACAGAAGAAATATCGTCCCGCGGAAACAATTAAATTTAAAAGAGAAGAGATCCCTCGCTCGCGTGAAGAATAAACGACAGACGTATGTGTTTATTTGCTTGGCGGATCACACTACGTACGAACTAAAGAATTAATTAGTTCGTAAAAAAGCGCATTTCCCGGGCGTAACATAAATCCAACCGCGTCTTCAACAATTAATTTTGAGATATTAATTTAATCCGCAATTTAAAAATTCATCGAGACTTTCTTTTCGCGAGAAGAAGCGCAATAAATTACACGACGACTCGTGCACGAGTTTGCCGAGATGTAAAAAGTTTGCGGTGTGACATTACGAGATTTACAGCAGCTAATTATTTTGATGACAGGGCAAGAAGCAGGCCGCGGTTCAGGAGAGGCAGAGGAAACGACGAAACAGCCGACACATGTAGCATTCGGGTGAGTGAGCATCTTTGTTTCCAACCCTCTCTGCGCATTACCCGGCGGGGCTATTATGGCAATCCGACGTTTTCCGCGCGGGATCACACCGGGAAAAGCGGGATCATCATACCGAGCAAGCTTTAATATACAGACGGGAGAAATGTGCGTTTCAACGCACAACGAAACGATTTTAATTTATACAAGTATCCGTTGTTAATCTTCGCGTATGTCTGCCTTTATTTCGACTTCCTTTACACGACACACGTTTATACATACTTAATGCTTATACGTTACGTGTGAATAGCGTACTCTTTCTGGAATGAGATTGGAACGTGAATCACAGATTAAAATTGAAAACTCGCGCGCGCTCTCCCTCTCTCTCTTTCTCTCTCTATCTCTCCGGACAAGATATTTGGAACAGAACGCAACTCCAGAGAGACGGCAAAGTTAGTGAAGTTGAAGTGTGTGGTAAATTTTTAATTTCAAATCCGATTTATTTCTCCGTCGCTTTATTCAGCCGAGCAATAAAAACGTCGATGGCATTAAATAAAGCTTATTTATAATGTGCATTTACGTCACTCCGTTCAAATTCGGTTATTAATTCTGATACGACGATCTTGACAGATCGTAGACAGATATGCTTTTTGCAGATTTCGAGCTGCGCAAACAAATATATGCATTGACCACTTATTATTCGGAACACTTGGGAAATTTTAAATCATCGATTTTATTTATCTGCGTTATCAAGTGCATATTATCTAACGATGGTTATCGTTCTTTTTGATATTTTACGCTCGAATATTTTTTCTCGATGTTTTCCTCTATAGGCATCGGTATAATGAAGCCGTCCATGAAAATGGGAGTGATCGCCTTGATAGGGATCTGCGTAGTGTTTTATCAATATCACCTGTCCACCGGCGTTACCTTTGATCAAGTAACGGCCTTCAATGCGGACACTTCCGCGGAAGACGCCGGTCTGCCGATCGGTGAAGAAGCTGACAGCTACGGCAAAACCCCGAAGCTCACCGAAGACATGGTAAAAAACGATTATTAATTACGTATCACGAGTAGAATAACGTGAAGATTGACAAGCTTTTCCGTTTTTTTTTTTTTTTTTTTTTTTTTTTATATTTGCATTGCAGATTCGGTACGCCGCGTACCGAGTGCAAGTAGCGAATGGCCTGAGTCCAGAGATAAGCTCGATGCTTGTGCGCGAGCTTATCAATCAGTTGATCAGCAAAAACGTTTCGGTGGTCTCGAAAAAAAATTATAAGCTTCCACCTCAAGCGGCGGTCGCGACAACGGCGCACAAATCGTCCCCTACGACTTCCGAAGAAATCTCCGAAGAAACATTGTACATTATAACACCGACATATCGAAGACCCGAACAGATACCCGAACTCACGCGGATGGCCCATACCTTGATGCTAGTCAAGAACGTGCACTGGCTCGTTATCGAGGATGCGACCGTAGCCACGAAGCAAGTCACGCAATTGCTGGAACGGACGGGCTTGAAGTTCGATCATTTAATCGGTAAAATTTGTTGAGATATAACATATGTAAATCTTTTGTTGAATCATATGTTGAATAAGAAGAAATTGTGTGATAAATATATGTCATTTGGGATGGGCTACAGCTCCGATGCCAGAAAAATATAAACTGAAGAAAGGCGCGAAACCACGAGGAGTGTCCAACAGAAATCGCGGCTTGCAGTGGATACGAGCGAACGCGACGAGAGGTGTGTTCTACTTCGCCGACGACGACAATACTTACGATATCGAGCTTTTTGACGAGGTAAAACTGATTTAATAGCTAAACTTTCTCTCTTTGTACACAATTTCCGAAAAAAACCACATGTCCTCCAATACATGCGTTTTAGATTCGCAAGACGAAGACGGTATCAATGTTCCCGGTGGGATTGTGCACCAAGTTCGGGCTGAGCTCGCCCATCCTGAAGAACGGTAAGTTCGCCGGCTTCTACGATGGCTGGGTGGCCGGTCGGAAGTTCCCGGTTGACATGGCCGGGTTCGCCGTGAGCGTGAAATTTTTGCATCAGCGGCCGAACGCCAGCATGCCGTTTCGTGCGGGTTACGAGGAGGACGGCTTCCTGAAGAGTCTGGCGCCGTTCGAACCGCGGGATGCCCAGCTCCTGGCGGACAACTGCACCAAGGTGCTCGCCTGGCACACGCAGACGAAGAAGAACGAGCCGAGCGCGCCGCTCGACATGAAGATGTACGGCGCGACGAATCTGGTGAAACTCAAGCAGCAGATAGTATGATGATCGGCCGGGACGATCAAGATCTGCTCGTCAAACGATTCGAGAATCTGAATCTTGTCATGTGATCCCGCCCCTCCTTCGCACTAGTTTATCGGTGTCACTCCAAGGGAATTCCTAGGTGCGAAAGACTCTGTGCGATTCAGTGCCTAAAAGTTATTTACACACATACATTCTCTCTCTCTCTCTCTCTTTCATGGGGGGAAAGGGGAGGGGAATCGTTATTACCTATTAAACGTAAGCCGGTAAAACGATCGTTTTTTTATCAGCTTTTACACATCCGCAACTCACCTTCCGAAAACGATCCGCCCTTGCTTCGAGAATGGATGGACCGCGAACAAAGAAGAAGGTAAGATCCGGCACTTTCTTCGAAACTTGGGTACGATTCGGTGCAAATCTTGTTTGAGTTCGCACACGTGTGGGAAAAGAGTTCGAAAATTGTTTCTTCGTTCGGTTTCCGAACTATATTTCTCGCGCGTAGGAAGAATGCAAAGATCAACGACCAAAAGAAAAAAAAAAAAAAAAAAAAGGAAACAAACAACCGAGCAGTCATTCGTTATAAGGCTTATACTGTTACTTTATTATCTATCTGAGAGATGCGTTTCCCACATTCTACACGCTAACAATAGATTATCTCGTTATATTCCATTCTATTCCATAGCGAGAATGTCCATTCCTGAATACTTGTACGACTTGATAGAAACGATTTAGCCAAAGAGTGAAGATAATCCGCGTAATCACGAGTTCAATTACACGAGTTAGGTGACTTTTCTCAAATCGATCGATCTCTCTGAGCTTGCACACCTAAATGCCGCTCGTTAATCTAGTTTATCTGTAAGTACGCAGTTTCACGATCGTTGGTTAGATCGTTGATCACACATCCTGCCCCGCCTCTTTATGCGATTAGCGTTAAACAATTATGAGATAGAGAGAATTCAAAGAGTTTGCTTAATGAGAATTCCTCGTGCGTTCAAAAGAGTTTTTTTTTCTTCCAAGATAAATGTGTTGTTGAACAATTAAACGTTCGAGAGCGTCGAGAAAAAATGACAATCGAACTGCAATATAGTCATTTAAAGTTACCACTTACGAGGACTTCTGATTAAGAAATAATAAGATATATGAAAAAAAAAAAAATCTATTTGATAGGTTTTTCCAAATGTGGAGTTAGAGTGCACGAGATGTGTATTTTGTTAAATATTTTTTACTTATATAGCGCGTGTGTCTTATTTAGTAAGGTTTGTAAGATGATAGATTGTTGTGTGTTTCACGTTTATTTTTTTTCCATATCATAAACTTAGGATTGTAGAAATTTCGGCATGTATGTGCGATTGTCGTCATAAAAATTCAGAAAGATTAGACGAATTTATTTTATTTTACGATTGTGAATGTTGAGTAATAATAATTAATAAAACAAGTGTGTATACACGACGAAATAATATTCGTCTAAACGAGCACCTTCGCCTGTCTTCGACTGAATAATAAAATGCGTTATTCGTTTGATCGAGTTATGCGTTTATCGCCAATCTTTTTTTTTTTTTTTTTGATAATTTCTCTATTTTGTCATAACTGCGCGCAGAATGATTAGATTTAGAAATGACAGATTGTAATCAAACGCGATGGACGAGAGTTTTTGCGTTACCGATATGCTTGCGTGTGTGCGTGTGCGTAGGAGAGTATTGTACTTCCTAGAAAAAAGCGTAATATATATATTTAACGTTGTTTCTCACTTTTTTTTGTTTGCACAATATAGTTCGCGCGAGTCAGGTTTTACAAAATCCGATGTATCTCTTACGTTTAGAATATAAAACAAAAACAAAAAAAAAAAAGAACTCTTAGAAAATAAGAAAGAATGTGCACAAAGAGCTGAGCTGAGCCCAGAGAATAACCGAAATCTTCCGAATACCGTTGTCGCAGAAACGGTCGAGGTTTTGAATTGTGAAAAATGTACGATAGAAAAATCCCGGTATAAAATCTCTTTCCCTCTCTGACATTTCTGTTACTCTAACGACATATCTCTACAAAAATTTGCGACCAAGATCGGATCAAATATATCTACTGCATTAACTTTATCCGATTGTCTCTCTGTGACTTATATACAGATATTTATACAAATATATTAGATACAATATATTTATACAATATATCTAATATATTTATACAAATATATTTAGATTGTAATTTATTTAAACGGAAAATAACGTAATTTATCTTCTGAATTAGATAACACGTGAAAAAAATTAGTTACGTACATAAGTAATAAAAAAAGATTAATTGTTGGCCAGATTATATTATTATTATTAACCAACTCGTTTAGTTCGAGCATTAAAATATTATTTGTGTGCAAAAATGCTTGGGAAAAATGCAGAAAAAAATATAAAACTTTTGTTTCGACAAATTTTTCCTCTTACTCGATCGTGCACCTGTAAAATCGAAAGGTTTTTATCTATCACTTGGATAGATAAAAAAAACATGCTAATGGATTAAATAGAAATGCATACTTTGCTCGCAACATTTCGATTTTTTTAAAGTGATTCACTTTTTAATCTTATCCTAGTGTGACGCTTCATAACGATAGAAATAATTACGGCGTGCGGGTAACAATAATTTATCGCTAAAAGCGTGAACTATATCGTGTCGTTGTGACACCAAAACTCGAAAGAATTATAGCATAATATACTATATGTAATATAATAGCTGTACGTTTAATTGCATTATATTTAGGAGCCGATCAAATGTCGCGCACGTGCGCAAAAGGCCAAAACGACAAAAAGAAAAAAAAAAAAAAGAAAACGTTATATTTCTCTCAATCACACATATCCTACTGGAATGTGCGGAGGTATTGGAATGTACAGAAGAATAGCTATTTACGTTCGAAATGAATTGATTTGTACGAATACGGTTCGCAATAAAACTCACGACAAGCAATACGCGCGACTCTCGCGCGCGGTTAGATTGTAGAGAGAAAGAGAGAGAAATTATTATTCTCGTTTTTTATCGAAAGACTGGAAATATATAAGAGAGTGAATCGCGCCTTAGTTTTAATTTCAAGTAATAGAGAGTAATTATTAGGTACTTAGCGTGTTGATTCGAGACTGTTTGTGATATAAGATTTGTATTGTTTCAACGCATCGGTATTTACGTGAAAAAAAAAAAAATAAAAAAAAAATAAAAAAAAAAACAGGCGAAACATTTCGTCGAGAGTAGTGCTCAAAGTTCCCGACCGATTTAGAAGCTGAGCGGAACAATATCTACATGCGTAAAACGTTCGTATATATACGAAAAAAATTCTTATTTCTAACAACAAAAATAATTTTAGTTGTATGTTTAATGTTTCTCTCTCGCAAATACACGAGATAGATCCGGAAGAATGAAAAGTTACCTTATTAAAAAGAACAATAATTAACGATGTACGCGTTTACTTTTTTTTTTTTTGTTAATTTTTACTATATTGAAGATTAATAAATATGTGACGTTTGCAACTTCATCTATTCAAAGTGATTCGAAATAAAAACATTTCGATTTTTTTTTTAATACTTTCAGGAATACTTTATCAGGCCTGATTGTGTTTCCACACACATACACACATACATAAGAATGTTCACATAATTCTTTATTATAGAAATAAAAAAATATTTATTATATAAAATAAGAACATATTTGCAAAATGCATCTCGGTATCTTTTATTGTACCGTCGTATGCAATATTTATATTTAATGAACAAACGATAATACGGCAAAATAGTGATATTCGTACGAAGAAATATAAGAAAATAGAGGGTGTAACAAATTTTAAGCCATCGATCAAATGTTGTAACATATTGTACGCCGACGCCATTCGCGCGAAAATATTATGACAAGCTGTTACTGTACAAAAATATTTAGCAATTTTGCCATTAAGTATCAGCTATATGAACAATAAACTGTTGTTCGTCAAAACAATCGTCGATCTTGTTCAATGTTTTTATGTCCCTTTTTGTGCACAAATTAATTTTAGTTTTCTATCTCGAAGAAATAAATTTTTAAATATACGAAAAGAAACATGTAAGAAGACAATATTTTGTGAGGTAAATTTTTTTTCCTTACTATTCCTTTACTATTGTCTATAAATTTGTTTATCTGTTACTATTATGTACATCTACATCGTAAATGTCACCATGAAATTCGTTGCGCAAACGGCTGATCGTTCCAATAAAATACTTTATTAGCAAAAATGAAAAATTGCAAAAAATTGATCGCAAAAATCGTGAGCGATTCCAAGCACATCTGCCACTTTTCCGGTTTTTTCATATTTAAACGATAAAAAATGTACGGCAGAATAAAGTATCGCGGTTCTAGCAGTAATTGAGGTATTAGAACTGTGCACACGCAAACAACATAATTGATTTGCGTGAGAAACCTCAGGTGACTGACGTTTTGCCACATGACAAACAAACTCGCGCAGTAAAATGGTATCAAAAGATATTTAAACGCCGCGTATCGAAGCATAAATCGATTCCACACGTAAAACACGTAATGCCGATTATCGGCCAAAACGTACGGGTGAACGAGCGTATTGAAGCGTATTACCGTTATCATTATCGCGATCACGCAACCGGCGAAAATCCAGTGCCGACGAAGAAATTTTAAAAATGTTCGCCAATGCGGCACCACGTACGGCCACGAGAACAGAGAAACAAAAACGGAGAAGTAGAATATCTGACAGATGTGAATTGTTGCAACGTGGGCGGTGCGGTCACCGATTACTATGCCCTTGTTCCACACAACAAAGGCAATAAACAGCAAACACACTGTTATATAAGGAAGGAGACTGCTACAGACTTGCGTAATAAACTTGACAAAAGACAACGGACCTTTGTGCAATTCGTACATTATCTGCTTCCAAATTAACTACAAGTGAATTGCAAAATTAATTCTTCCTTCTAATTCTCAATAATATATCGTAATATGTGTGTCAACATATTGCGGATCAGAAATTTTACTGCTAACGATACCAATGGCCAGCTATTTTTGCGTCAACTATTTTTAAGTTACTTATGGTTTGTTTAGATAGTCAAACATCATTGTTAAATATTTAATTTCAACAAATATACAAGATATCTAGTCATCAGTCCGCAATGTGTTAAAAATTTGCAACTTCACTTACACGAATGTGCGATGGAGCACTGATCACTCGTGGCGGAACAGGTTGTTCCATTCTCTGATCTAATATATTTAATGTGTGCTCAATAGCGAAGAAACCGACCCAGATAATGTTTGTTTGCCGAACAATAACAGCTATTAGACCTGCACAAGATTATTGATTCGTTTATATTGTTTCTATTTTTTTAATAATAGATATTTCATATGCGGGGCATCTACCTGCAAATGCTGTCATCTTCACGTACTTGCATTGGTGCAGAAACAACATTAAAAGCACTAAATTCACAGAGACAACGTCTGTATAATAAAAAAAGCACCAGAAATACAACGGTGGGAAGAGCGTAACGGTATAGGCCAAAGTGAGCATCAACCAATCGTCCCACTGATCAGTTTTATCGGATTTACAATTTTTCTTTATGATATTGTAAACGAGAAAAAGATTAATGCCCGTCCCTAATAAATTTATACATCTTATATACACAATACTGCAGAGATTGAAGGGCGACAATATTGCGGAGGCAATAAGATATGAGCCTGGCAATGTGGTAATTTTTGGATCCCACTAAAAATAAATTTGATGTTGTTAATGAAGAATTATGTATATTATTCTATATGTAGTACTTGAGACCAATCCACATGTTACCTGGGTAAAATTTCCTGCGCAGTATCGCAGTGTTTGAGGTATATGAAAAGCCTCATCGATAAAATAATGTGGTTGAATACGATTCAAGTACAGAAAAAGTAATACAGTACTTGTGAAGAAAAAAATTAAGGAGACATACAAGCCAATCTTGTAGTTTAGTTTTACATAACCAAGTCGAGATAAAAGATACATCTTCGACGTATCTTTTTAATTTGAAATCGTGAAAATTATTTAATCACTCTCTTTTAAAATTAGTGTCACGAAGTTAAATGCATTATCACAGCCGACACACTTTTAATTTAATCTGTTCTAAACCTAAAGTAAATCATCATAACATTTCTAATCGAGCTGGATTAAACTGTTACGTCGCACATTTTTTTCGCGATGCTATTAATATTCTGGCAAGATATATGTCAACTATAGAGTTCATTAAGCAAAATCACCGTGAAAAAAACCGGTAAACTATAAAAACCCACACATATGTTTGTGTTTACAATCAATCTAGAGAAATTGACATAGAGTTGAGTATGGAGTTGAGAGATTAGTTCGAAAAACTTTTAAACGTTGGTACGACTGTACTGTTAAACGTTTGCAGCACTGCAAACGCGCGTGCGCATATGAAAAACTTCAAACCGGTCCTCTTCTATTTTTTCATACATTTGATTTTTCCCAAATCTCGCATTAATACATCAAATATAATGTCGATTCGTTAATATACGACAGAATTGTTGCTAAGACGGAGAAATGAGCAAGTTACGTTCACTCACCGCATGTCCGTTCATTCCCGTCGGTCGCCTGCAAGTCTTGCGGTCAAGGGCATCTTGTCAGGAATCACTCGAGTTTTCCACGAACTTTTACGCACATATATATGTATATATTTCACACACTATCACAAAAACAACACACGATATTTTATATTTAGCACTCACTACACTTTTACTAAAGTAAACGCTACTAGTTAAAAGAAATACCCGCGCGAAATCAGAGCGAAACTTCTTTCGTTCGGCGCGAAACTGTCTTTAGCTCAACTGAGCAAATTCCACGGCGCTCGCGACGATAAGCCGCATCCACATTGTCCAATCGCATTGGTCATGTCCGGCAACTCGACCAATGAGATTAGAACATTGTAAACTCGATCTAAACGCTCGCGATCGTTGCAAACGTCAAGCGGAACTATTTGTGACCTACTTGATGCACACTCAGGTAACTTATATTAATATTAATTAATTTATTAATCTTTATGTTATTTTTTCCATACGTTTTTATATAAAAGTAATAATTTGGCATTATTGGATTTATTATAGCAAAGCAGAAAAAGAGAAAATATCCGAAAACAGCAAAAAAGATTGAATTTAATTTTTATTAAAAGACGCGAACATATGAAGGTAAATAAATTCAGTTGTTTCATACTTTAAGGGTTAAGTCCCACAATTTATTGTTATCAATGGCAAACATTAAACTTATGAAATTAAGTCCGTTTTTATACCGCTAGCTATTTGTTAAGTGTAAAAGATACATATTGTCAATAATTACAATAACATTCTATGGCACAAACAACGATAGTTTTTAATCTTTATAGAAGTATAGAACCGCAAGTAGAATTCAGATTATCCATGTGAAAAATAATAGACAAAAAGACTTTATCTCGGTATTCAGATATGTAACAAGTTATTTTTAGTTAGATATGTAATAAGTCAATTTCTTTAACCACTGACGTTTTCTTAACACTTTACTCTCTATTTGAAAGTTTTCAATACGATCTCTAAATGCATTAAAAAAAAAAAAAAAAAAACAATAACTCACGAGGAGGAAAATTCTAGTCTGCAAAGTTTAAAATTTAAATAGAATATATAACGTACATATAATTAATATCAAGCGTAAGTTTCGTTAAGCGCAAAGATGGAAGACACATATGTATAATATGTATTGACTACATACTTAAACATTTTACAAGCAAGATCTCTCGCTTAATGGGATCTACAATATTGCTAAAGTTGAAAAGTATTTAAATTTTCCACAAGCACATCTCTTTTTTTTATATATATATTATATATAATATTCCAAAATTATATCATTAAAGAATTATGCTCGTTGCTCGCACTGCAAGCTATAGAGACGACATTTACTATTTTACTCTATCTCATTTTACATATATGTAATGTATATTTTATATCGCGGATTCTCTGGATGTCAATTAAGTGACTATCGAAGTAATTCTTTTTACATTACTTGTACGTGTACAGATATTAATTAATTAAAACAAGAAATTAGAGCATCGCATCCCGCGAATATGGCATTGCGATAATGTGATACAGTTTTATTGTTCCCTTCGTTCATAGAATCTGGTTCGCATGAGATAATTAATACTAAACCGATAATTTGACTAAGGTAAAAAACCGGAACACTTTTACTAAATATGCAAGAACACTTTGTCGGGATCGTACTTCGCGATCATTGATCATCGTATTGTCTGATTGAAAGAATATACACTCTTTTCTTTGATGTTATCTATACGTATGCAAATTTTCTAAGCAAATTTACAAAACCCTAAAAAAATCAGACGTGACACGGTCATAAACAACAAGTAGTATAATAGGTCTACTAGATTTTTTTATATATACCTGTGTATCCTTATCTTTCAATCTCAATTTTCATTTATTTGCTCACATATTTTTGATATCAAGATCTTCGAATTCAAGTATAGCGAGTTATATTATTAATGAGCGACAAGCCGCGCAAGAAACGTGGATATGTTTTTGAGTAATCGATCATCCGATCGCGAAGCGATCACAGCCTCGCAGAGACGCGGATAACGAAACCGAAACTTTTCATATCGATGTGGTCGCGTGATGATCGGCTCCGTTTTGCGTCTGTTGCGTGTTTATGTGCGGCAACGACGCGAGCTCGTTACGGCTGAGATGCTGAACGATTCCGGCACCCAACGAGTCGCCGATCACGTTGATGGTGGTTCTACATCGATCTCTGTATAAAGAAACACATTGTAAAAAAGACGCATAATAGAAATTAAATGTATTCTTATATCAAAATAGATACATGAAACAGAATACTTACAGCAACCAGTCAACCGCGATGATTAAGAAGACGTCGTTGGCCGGAAGTCGAACAGTTTCCAACACCATTACCATAGTTACTAGGCCGGCTTGCGGAATTCCTGCCGCACCTATACTAGCAGCGGTCGCTGTAATACTGAAATAAATTTCGATATAATACACAGATAGACAAATATGAAAGAGAAAGATTCAGGATGTAAACAGAGAAAAAGGAATAAAAATAAAAAATAAAGAGAATTTTACCTGACAGCAACCAGTTGCCCGAAAGAAAGACCGACTTTGCGCACTTGCGAGATGAAAATGGCAGCTACAGCTTCGTACAAGGCAGTACCGTCCATATTCACGGTTGCTCCGATAGGCATAACAAATCTGGTAACACGCGAGTCAATGCCGTTCTTCTCCTCGAGGCAGCCGATTGCAATCGGCAGAGTCGCCGAGCTCGAGGACGTGCCGAAGGCAGTGACGAGCGCCTGCGCCATATTCGATATGTAGATATACGGATTCTTTTTCGTCATTAGAAAGAATATTCCCGGTAGGATCACGAGGCCGTGTATAACCAGAGCGATCACCACGGTTAAGAAGTACATTCCGAGCTGGCCGACCACCTCGTCCAGTGATTTCATTTCCGTGATTTTGGAGGCGACCAGGGAGAGCACACCGATCGGCGACAACCTATCCACGCAAAACACAATATTCTCAATCTGCAATTTTTAATCTTGCAAAAAGTAACACAAATATACACGTGATGCAAATGCAGATGACATTGAATTGTCAACAACACAAGCTTCGCGAAATACGATGGTTACGTAACGATCGCAATACGTAATCGCAAGTCAATTAATGCGATGTCTCAAGACGCAGAATACTATAATTTGCAATTTTTACCAGATTACCCAGTTGGTGATCACCATCATAGCACCGGATAACGACTCGAAGAAACTCAACAACGGCTTAGCCTGCGGTCCCATTTTACCGAGAGTAATGCCCAGCACTGTCGCGAATACAACCAATCCGAGAATGTTGGTACCAGATACATCTTTCTCTTCCAGTTCCCAGTCATCCATCGGAACTAACAGAGATACAACACATTCACTTAAATAGACATTTATATTGACTGTCTAATGATAACATAACTTGTATTTTTAGATTCACTGTTCTAAATCAACGCTTCCTACGGTAACAACAAGATAATAAGACACGTTACTAGAGCTGTTTTCCGGTGACTTGAGCTCAGTTCGAGATTGGGAGATGCAGGCTTGAACGAGATTTGGCGGAAACATGTTTCTAACGAGATCCATCAACGTGTCGATAGTGGAAACGTTTTGCGCCGGCTTCTTGGTCTCCGTGGCAGAACTATTAGCTCCAGGTTGGATCGAAATGACCAGAATTATACCTAAGATGAGATACAATAAATTTTTAACGTTTATTTTAAATACAAGAATAACAAAACCAGTAAAATATTAAAAATATTGTAAATTTTTCAATAATATTCAAGCAATTGCTGTTGTGTTTTTCTTTTTTTTTATTTATTTATTTTACATATATATTCAATGGCGAAAGAGCAACAGAAAGAATTGACGAGATAATGTGCGATGACACATGAGAAATAGAATCGTGCAACATAGCGTAACGATGTCGTAAGCAGATTGACATCAGAAGAAGAGTTGAGAATACAATTCGAGCACAACAAACAAAGTTTCGGGTTATAACCAGTCTGATAATCTCCAGACCAACGTAATAATCATATTTTGCCCGATAAGTGTTGGAAAATTAAAATTATCTAACACACTCGACCGAGATATATTTGTTTTCTTCGAGCGATTGTTTGCCGAGACAAGTCGCGTTTATGTTCTCATTTTGATTGTGCATATCGCGCTTGTTAATTACGCGCCGGGGGATGAATCACAATAATTCAAGGCCTTATCACGCATTCCCGCGCAAAGATATATGTAAAATGCGCGAGATTGTGCCATCTCTTTGTCGTATCATTTACAGTTTCCGAGAAATGCCGCGACATCGTCCGAGATGATGAGATTCTTTGATCGTGATTCGCATCGCGTCGCGTCGCGAGCAATCGTTTCGTTTAA
>QVNV01019605.1:0-12143 GCA_014825455.1 Pseudomyrmex pallidus
CACTCCAAAAATAAGCGCGTGAAATATATGCATATCCATTTATTTGAATATAACAGATATTTGTCACAGTAAAAATGTATTCATAAATTTGTTATTTATTTAAATCCACATAAACAATTCAATTGACTAAACTGTTAATTATAAAGTGTTGATTTCACGATATTTATTATTTTGTCATAGGAAATGATAAAACTGAAATAGTTCAAATTTTGTCTGATTCTAATTGTTATTTGTTATAGTAAAGGTTATTTTTTATCTGTATAAATGCACATAAACTTTATTTACTAAATTTTTAATTTATTTAAGAATAAACTTGATTTGCATTCTCGACATTTTTTTTGTATTCTGACGAAGGAGTCACAAGACTTCTGGAATTGTTGACAGAGTTTGCTTCAATTCTAGTTGTTGTATCTAAAATATGAAAATAGAGAAAAAATGATAACTTTTTGAGTTTAATTTTTCACACACTTGTACTTTATAAAATCTTACACGTTGTCGCAGCGTTTTTTCATTGATAGCTGCTCGCGTTAATAATTGTTTTACTTTATCCAAGAGCTCGGATTTATGAAGCAATTGCTCCTTCAAAACTCGATAATCTCCGTTATCATCCTCCTTTTCAGCTTTTTTCAACATAGCTATTCTTTGCTCAGCTAGTCGTAAATCCGATTCCAAGCTTATTATACGTTTCTGAGACTCCTCGTATTGTCTTTGAAGTAAAGTGTTTCCTTCTTTAATATTTATTTTGTCCTATTTAAAATATATATGCATAAAAGTAACACATAAAAATCGAACGTATCACATAATATATCAAGAAGAAATTAATTTATTAAATTTACTTGATTGACTAGAGAATGATTTCTTTTTGAATTAAATTTTAATCTTTTATTCTCCACTTGAAGTTTCTCAATAATTCGTTTTAATGTGAATATTGTTTTTTCCATTTCGAAGGTAGATTTTTGCATTTTTGACTCTGGTGTGTCTTTATCTGACGATCTAGGAGTAGAATCAGAAGATTTCTCTATTTTTAATAGCTTTATGTATCTGTAATAATAAGAATAATATTAATTACTTCAAAAACGATTTATATTTTTGCAATGTACAAACATATATATGTATATACTTTTCTAAGTGTTCGATTTTTTCCCGTAATCTCGGAGTATCCGAGTTTGCTTTTTCTAACTGAAGTCGCAAATCAAAGTTTTCACCTTCTAACTTGAGATTCATCTTTTCGAGAATATCTTTAGTCATTTCTAATTTCTCAAGTTGACTAACTACGCACGTATTACCCTGCAAAATAGCATCAGATAACAATAGAAAAACAAAAAACATTATGCATATTTATTACCGCAGACCAATGAAAACAAAGAGCAAACCTGAGAAACTGCTTCCAAAGCTGCATTATGCCGTTTCAATTCTGCTATTTCTAACATCAAATGTTCATTGCTTTCTTTCTCCAAACGATTCGTCAATTCTTTAACGCGTTCTCTCAATATTCGACATTCTTTTTCCAATTCATCCTGAGTGTTATGCTGAACGTTTGAAACAGGTCTTGCTGACGAACTGCCAGAAGCAATGTCGCTCTCAAGCTTAAGCTTGCTTCTCAAATACCATTTTTCTCGTTCCATACACGACACAACAGATCGTAGCTTCTCGTGATTAGTTTGCAACTTTTCGTATTCGTCAGTCTTCTCTTTAAGTTTTTCTTTCAATTTTTCAGCTGTTTGTTGCCACTTTTTCTGTTTCTCCCACAATGAAAGTTCCTCCGCAGTCTATTAAACAAAAAAGTACTAAGTGTACAATACATAACATAAAATGGCGAGATATTTCCTACCTTAGCTTTTTTAGCTTCCTGCGCTAAATTTTCTCTATCCAACTGGGTCTTCGCTTTCTTTAATTCTTCTTCCAAAGATGCTACTTTACGTTCGAGTTGCGCTTCACGTTGCGATGTTTTTTTCTCCTGTGTTTTTATAGCCATATATCTGAAGTAAATCAAGTATTATTGATAATATTGTGTTTCGACAAGTGTTAAAAAGTAAAATCAATAGAAAGAAGAAATCGATAAAATTGCTTGCTAAAGCTCGATAACAAATTTACCTGCGGCTAAGTTGTTGCTTTAAGTCTGTTATTTCATTCTTGTACATTTTCTCCTTCTCTATTAAAGAATGAAGCTGTCGACGTAAAAGATCTATTTGATTTTGTTGTTGTGTTTGATCACGATAGCTGTTGTGCGGTATTTCTTTCGTTTTTACATCATCCCGACTGTGAACTGTTATTTGATGAGATTGATTTACGGACTGTATTAATTCGACTTCACTCTGTGTAATGTATGAAAATATATGAGAACCGAGCAATCATAAGATATGAACATCTTAAAATTACGACATATATATACTTGTAATTGTTGATAAGAAAGACTTAGTTCGTGTATTCGATCATCCTTCTCTTGCAGCTCCTTCATCAGAGAGATATTTCCTCTTGTGAGTAACAAGCGATTTTCAGACAATTGTTGCCTAAGTGTATCAGCTTCAGACTGCCATTTATTTAATTCATCGCGATAGCTTTCTAGCTCATTTTTATGTTGTTGTTCTAGTCTATAAAAATAAATTATTTTTATAGTAAGAAAAATTCATTTTCTAACATTTTCTACATGATTATAAATAAAACAGTTAAATTCACTAAATGCATTATATTATACAAACCTTTCTCTCATATGATCAATGTACTTCAATCTTTCTTCTGCTAACCGGTGCCAACGTTCGCTCAGTTCTTTGCTAATATTTAATTCTGCTTCAAGAGTAGATATCTTTTCATGTAATCTAGCAGTTTCTTCTTCTTGCGCGGCATTGTTTTGACGAGACCATGCTATTCTCGACGTGGTCTCGTCAAACAATGACGGTTTTTCCAAAATCCTTTCAACAGTCACGACTGGTGGTTCTTCACTGGTTTTTTTCGTTTCATTTTGCATAGTTAAAATACGATCGTGCAGACTTTTAATTTCATCTTGAAAACGACCCGCTGCCCGGCTATGTTCGTCTCTGTCTTCTTTCAATAAATTCTGATATCTTAAAATAGTCTCTTCTTTCTGATTAAGTAACTTCTGCAAACTACTTATTGTCGACTTTAAAGCTAATTTGTCAGTACAATCTGTGCTTGTAACGTGTGGCTGAGTCATCGATTCGTCAAGCACAGGTTGCTTTTGAGCAAGATATAAATCTTTCTCTTCCATCGCTTTTATTGTAGTTTGATACTTCAAATTTTTCTCTATTACTGCTTTATTCAGAGCGTCCATTTTTACTTGATACTGTGTATCTCTTTCTTCAATCGCTTTGTTCAAACTATCCAATTTTGCTTGATATTGCAAATCTTTTTCAGCCATCGTTTTATTTAGAGCATCTACTTTTGCTTTGTATTCTGCTAATTGCGATTCACATTTGTCGAGCGTTTCTGAGCGTTCCGATGCGACTTTCAATGCTTCATCCAATTGTTCTTTAAAGATAGTCGAACTGCTGCTCTCATCTATATTAGTTTCTTGGATTATAGGTTTTATCGATTTGTCTAGTTCAGTTTGAATTTCTTTAGAAACTTTAGTTTCCTTGCCTGCACTTTTTACTTTTTCATTTAAACAACATGTGTAAGGATCTGTTTGAACACTGACGATGTGAGTTTCTGTTGCTACTTGAATAGACTTTGTTTCAAAATTTGGTGTATTACTTTGAATTTGTGAATATTCTTGTTGTGGATACCAAGCTCTCTGAATATTTAGCATGTCCTGCTCCATGTTAGCTATTACTGACTCGTACTCATTGAATTTGCTATTAGCAATTTGAAGTTCATGCTCTAAATGAGCGATTTTTCTCTTGTATTTGAAATCCTAATTAAAAATAGAAATAGAGAAACTAAAACTAGAAAATAAAATTTAAAATTAAATATATTCACACTTGTGAACAAACTTACGTTTAAAGTCTTTTGCGAAGTTTCAGCGAAATGTTCCATGATATTTTGAATATTGCCAGTGCCGATTTGTTGCTCTAATATGTCTTTTAAACGTTCGACAATCTCAAGACGAGTAGACAAAAGTTGTTGTTCGTATTTGACATCTTCATGACATTTTTTCGCCTTTTGCATTTCTGCATCGATATTTTGATGATCTGTTTTCAGTTTTGCAGCGAGAACAATTACTTTTTCTAAGGCACTTATAGAAGTTGATCCCACATATTGGCATTGTAAAAAGTATATAATATCTATGTAATACCTGTAATACATAAACAAAGATGAAATACACTTTGTAAATATGAAACAACGTCTAGATGTGTAGATTTTTGATTTTACTTGCACCGATTATCACATTGCTTCCGGTAATCTTGTATATAATTACGCATTTCCTCACATTTCTTTTTTGAATTATCGAGCTCTTGCCGTATAGAAGCTAATTCGTTCTGTAACTGCGTTTTCTGCATGGTTTGTTCCATTTCCGACATCTTTGTACTTCTGAGCTCAAAATCAAGTCTCGAAATAGTAGCCTTATCTTCGCTTACAGCTTGCAGATCTAATATTTGATGTCTCAAATTATCTAATTCCAACGTTTGTAGCGAATTTAGCGAATACTGCACTCGCGCCTCCTCTTCGACAATTTGTATCCTTTTCTTCAAATGTTCGTTTTCTATGACAAGTTGCGATTTTTCATTTTGAAGCTCTTGTATACGGTTGTCATCTATTTTTACAGTCTGCTGTACAGCTACTTCTTTAAATAATTTTTTGTGCGCTTCGATTAATTTCTCCTGCAATTCGGAGTTAGAAGTAGAAAGTTGTTTAACGTTATCTTCGTACTTTGCTAATTGTTTTTGTGATATTTCGTGTAATCTAGTCATCTGCTCAGCTCGTTGCCTCTCCATCAGTTTTTTGGCTTCTATTTCTTTTAATTTTTGTTGCAAATTATCCCCCTCGTGGTTTGTTTTCTGCAAACTTTCTATAAATTGATGTTTTTCTTGCGTTATTTTTTCTACTTCTTCTTTCAAGGATAATATTTCCTTATAATCAGCAAATATTATTGTTGTTTCTAACAAAGCATGATGACGTATACTCAGTTCTTCATATTTCTCCTTCAGCTCGTTATGCACTGTTACACTCACCGAGTTAGACAAGTTACTCTGCAATAGAGAGATCTCTGATAGTAACGTTTTGATGTGCTTATCTGCGTCAGCAAGAGCTCGATTGAGATCGCTTTCTTTCCTAATCATTTCTTTTTGATATTCATATAATTTACTTGTTTCTTTATTAAATAATTGCTGAAGAGTAGCGTTTTTTCTGTTCATAACTATTATTTCGTTAGCAGCGTCTGCATATTCTCTTGTTTTTATTGCAAATGACTTTTTAACTTCATCATCTCCGTTCTCTAGAATTTTCCAATTTTTCTCATAAACTTCTAACTGCTTCTTACAACCATCTATCTCATATTTTAACTGATTATTCTCTTCGACCAAAACATCTTTTTGTTTCTCCCATTCTTCTGCTTCGTTCTTGTAAGCCGTTTGCAAAGCTTTCATTTCTGCAAGATAGATTGTTATAGCCTCATCTTCGCCATGGTTTTCGTACACTTTTTCCAAGTCTATACTTTTATTTGTTGCTAAATCTTGTAATATATTATCTTTCTTCTGCAATTCTTTTCTAGAAAAAATTTAAAACAATTTCTTTATTCTCATGAAATTAAATTTTATTCTGATTTTTTAATAAAATTTCGTTAAATACCTCAACAACTTGACTTGTGACCTTAATTCAGCATTGCTACCTTGTACAACATTCAGATGTTCTTGTAATCTCATAGCTGGATGATACCAGCCAGCCAAATGCCGAGCATCTAAAGCTTCCAATAATCGCTCCAACGTGGTGGATTGTATTGTTACCTCGCTCTTACCTAAGACAATAATTACCAACAAATATTACTTGCTACTTATTTTAAACGATCACTATGAAAGTTCTGTTCAAAAACGTAAAGTTCTGTTTCAAACGTAAGTAAAAACTGCAAAACAATTTATATAAAACAATTAAGCAGATTTTAATAAAAAAATTATCATTCTATGTGTAATATATTAGACAGAGAAAAAGAGGAAAAGAAGCAAAATAGTCTTGAGAGTGTCATAGAAAGAGAAATATGTGCAACACACTAAAGTACCGTTAAAGTTAGCAAAAATTCACCATCTTGATTATGTATACTGTCCATAATCTCATGCAAGCCTGTTCTAAGTGCTTCATTTTCTTCTATAAGTATTTGAATATTGGATGTAACCTCAGAAATATCAGTTTTGGAACATATTTGCGCATTTTCTAATTCCATTACTTTAGTCGAATGTAAAAATTGATTACTATAGTCTAAGTTATCTGAAATATCTGATATTTTCTCAGATTTGCTCAACTTATATCTTAACATCCTTATCTACAAGTAGTAAATATTTTTTTATAATAAATAATTCTATAATATACGATAGAAATGTATGTGTAAATATTATTAGAGCTTTTCTCTTATACATTTATTTTTTATAAATTTTATCTTACATCTGATTTTAATTCTAAATTTTCCTCTACAAGACTTTTATTTTGACGAATAAGCTCTTCTATTTTTCTGGATTCTTCTTTATGTTTTACCACAATATTTTTAATTGATATTGATTCATCTTCTGGAATGCCCAACTTCTCTCTGTTGGAATATTAACAAATTTTTAAGTCGTCTCTACCCCGTTTCTTAAAATAACTAAATTAATTTTACCAGTGGAAATTTTACCTAAGACTTAAAATCTCCATTTCCTGATATGAATTTAGCATTTCCAATTTATTAACAACATTAACTAAATCTTCGATATGTTCATTTTTATTATTTATTTTAATTTTTAATTCTTTGGTTTCATTCAATGCTTTAGCTAACGCCTCATTTCCATTTTCATATTTCTTTAGTATAGATAACACTTCGCATAACTACAGCAAAGAATATAGAAATTAGTACAATTGTATAAAATTCTTTATGTATGTGAATTTCAGATATAAAATTATAAATGTCTGACACACTTTGTTACTTTGTGCCTTGGAATCATTTTGCGCTTGCATTAACGCGTTTTCCAAATTAGAAATTTTTTCTTTCGAACTTTGCAATTTTTTCAACAAGCTTTTTTGTTCTTTTCGTTTGTCGTTCTTTTCAGACCTATTAAATCAATAACGTTAAAACTACACTTTACAAAATTATAAATAGAAAATAATATCACTTTCTTTCGCTTACTCTTGTGTCTCTCCCTTTAATTTTTCCATGAGCGCAGCGCTCTCATTAATTTCAATGACTGCCTCTGAAAGTTTAGCTTGTAATTCGACTATGATCACATCCCGACGAGTTATTTCGTCATTTAATTGACTAATCTGTGATTTATTTTCTTCTTTGGCTGATGTAACTGAATTTATTAATGAATGTGACAAGCTTTCTTTCAAATGTGCAATTTCCATATCTTTTTCATCCAATATGTTCTGGCAATATAAATAATGCACAAATTCTATAAACTTTATAACATTTCCAATACAATTTTTTCTGAAATAATCAGTACCTTCCATTCAGATATTCTGGCATCAATAGCTGTACCAAATTCATCTAACATTCTATCTCTGTCTATTTGCTGTGCTGTAATTTCTTCAATTTGAGTAATCAAAGCTCCATTCTCTTGCTCCAATTTTGCTTTCTTATCTACAATCACACAGCACTTATATTATTCAAAACATTGATATATTGTGCAAAAAACAAATAGTAGAATACCTTTATAATCCTTAACTTTAGTCTGAGATAAATGAAGTTCTTCAGTCATATCATTCATTTTTTCTGTTGCATCCTCCATCTCATCTTTTAGAGTTGTTAACTGCTCTTTGAGAAGTTCATTTTCTTTGTCCAAACTCTAGATAATAAAACTAATTAAAAATAAATAAGAAATTTTTAAATAAATCTCTTTGTGTAAACTTGCCTCTAGTTCAATCATCAAAGTCTTGACTTTTTCATTTTTTTCTTGTGTGTTGTCTGGATGAGAATATTTTTTTAAATCAGTATCCTGTGATTACAGACATAATATTAATTAGTAACAATGCAAAAAAACATTTTGTGGTAACAAGTTATTGACAAGAACTTACTTTTGTAAAACCATTACTTTCTTGTTTTATTGCAGATAAGTTATATTCTGTTAAAATTATATATAATATTAGTTTATTCCAAGAGAAATTAAAATTTTATTTTTTATAACTATAATTGTAAGTTAAAAAGTAATATATAAACATGCAAGTATATTTATATATTACCTTTACTTTTTCGTTTAGTAATCTCTGGACGCAATGAAGCTATTGCTTCTTTCAATTCACCACATTCAAGAAGTAAAGCCTCAACCTAACATAAATAAATTTATTTTATACATGGATGTTAATGGAAAAATATTATTTCTGTAGTAATAAAGCTCATTGTAATAAAAACCAAAAAATATAAGATCTAGTAGCATTACCATTATGTACAAAGACAAGATTAGAATTACTATATTAAATGTTCATATATAATGACAAATTTTCTTACTTGATTATCTTTATAAGTCAACATTTCTTGAGACAATCTCATAAGTGTCCTCAGGTTTTGTACGTCAACAATCTCGTCCACATCGCATTGGACCACCGTAGGAAAAAGGTCCTCGATATCATCATCCGTTAAAGCTGAAATATTTACAGATAATATCCGATCCCAATTGGTGCGAACCATTTTTTGCTAATCATATAATTTTTGCTTGCACAAATATATATTATTGCATGACGCTTCTTTTGACGTTTGTAAACAGCATTGGCGTCATTGCAATCAACATCGATAAAACAGTATAATTTTATGTTGTACTAACTAGTTCTAGTATAGAACTAACTGCGTCACTACTTGATAGTTTATTGTGTTTTTCGTTACTAGGGGTCGCAACAAGCGATCATCTATGCGCATGTATTCATGCAGATTGCAGCACTGTAAAGTGTGGAGCACATGGCAGCACAGATCTGTTGACTTGTTATAATAAATTTAATTTTTTCCGGTGAAAAAGTTGGTTTAGTTTTTGTAAATGTAAGAAGAAAAAATGGCTAACTTCGATATTATAAAAAAAAACAGTATCATATCTTCTCTTGACAAAATTCAATCACTAGAAGAAATAAGAAGGTAAGTATCTAAACTATTAATATTCTTTATGTGTGTGTAACTTAATTTATAAATAATAAAGAAGAAAATAGTTTTATATTATTTATTCACAAAACTGTACACATTTTAATTTAAAAGATTTGTATTTTGATTACTTTAATTTATAGTAGTAGGTTTGATCATGTCATCTTTTATTCAATTTTAGTAAAAAGATTGACATTGATATAAAAGCTCTTACAAAACATGTGTACGATTTCACCAAGAAGTATTCTTGCCCCAACACTGACGCACTGCCAGAATTAGTTATAGAAGGATTTGATGAAGAACAGATATGGCAACAATTAGAACTACAGAATGAAAGCGAAACATTGGATTTAAAATTTAAAATGTCAAAGATTTTAAAAAGTTTGAGTGGTAAAAAGAAATTGACTGTTCCATTAAGCTCCACAAAACCTGAAAATAAACCTGTACAGATTGAAAATGATAATTTTCATGAAGAGAATGAAAGTATGTGCGATGATAAAGAATCAGATAATGAAAACGAAGAAACTAAAAACATTTTGAAACGAAAACATGAAAAAAAACAAAAATCTGTTGTGGATGACAAATTTTTCAAATTAGAAGAACTGACTGAATATTTGACTAAAGAAGAAAGAAAAGAAGAGCAAGAAGAGGAAGATGATGAATCTGATGAATCTGTGGACTTGTTTAATGATCTTTCTGAGGAAGAAGAAGATAATGTTGAAGGAAAATATATGAAATATGCAGACTTTTTTGACAGTCCTGAAAGTGAAAATGAGCACTTCAATGAAAGTAATTCAAATGAAGACTCAGAAGAAGAAAGATCAGATGATAAAGAAGACATGAGCAATGAGGAAGAGGAAGAAGAGGAACCACAGAGTAAAAGAGTAAGATTTAATCTTACCAATGATTCGGATGAGACTGACAGTTTGGATAACAAACCAAATAAGAAGGAGGAACAAAATGACAATGAAGATTACATGGAAGACACAGAACCAAAGTCTACCTTAGAAGCTCGTCAAGAAAGGCTAAAAATGAAAATCCAAGAACTGGAACAGGAAGCAATGAGTACAAAGCCATGGCAATTAAAAGGTGAAGTAAGCGGTTTACATCGACCGCAAAACTCTTTGCTAGAAGAGTTTGTGGAGTTCGATATAACCAAACGGCCAGCTCCTGTTATAACCGAAGAGACTACAATAAAACTGGAAGACATAATCATGCAACGAATTAAGGATAAGGCATGGGATGACGTTGAAAAGAAGTTCAAGCCTGTTGAGACTCCATTAGAGTACAAGAAAAAACTGATACTTGATCAGGAGAAGAGCAAAGAGAGTTTGTCGCAAATTTATGAAAAAGAATATCTGAGACAGAAGAAAGCATTGAATTTGGACAATGAAGACGATGAGAAGAAAGAGGAATCACCACAATTACATAACGAAATTCGACATATGATGCGTTCTCTGCTATCTAAGTTGGATGCGTTGTCTCATTATCATTATACTCCCAAGCCTGTAAGATTTGAGATACTTTACATAAAATATCAATCATGGTTTTTTTTATAAAAGTGATATTTAAAAATACTAAAGATGTCTTGTAGTTTACTTTTCAGCTTTTTAACCTAAGCTTTTAAACCTAATTTATATTCAGTTGCAATAGATTTTGTTGTATGTTTATTTAATACATTTGTCTTTTAGGCTAAACCTGAAATTAAAATTATTAGCAACGTGCCTGCGATTAATATGGAAGAAGTTGCGCCAGTCGCAACTAGTGATGCTACTTTGTTAGCACCTGAGGAAGTTAAAGGTATTTATTACGTTGTATTTAATATGTTGTTATTGCAAGTTTCATTAATGCATCGTTTCTATGTACTTCGCGTTTATAGCCAAACCGCATGGTGATCTTATCGGTAAATCCGAGAGAACGAAAACCGATATGAAACGTGAAAGAAGAAAGAAAAAATTAAGACAACGAGCAAAGCAACAGACGATAGAAAAGAAAGAAAAACTGAAAACATTGAAGCCAGGAATGTCCAAGAAACTTAAAGATAAAAAGGAGAAGGAAATGTTGCTGAAGAAAGTAACTAAAGACAGAAACGTCACAAAGTTAAATGAGACGACTCATAAAGTCGCAAAATCTTCGACTGCGTTCTTTACGCAGCTTCAAGACCAAATAAAGAGTAAAAATACGAAAACTTCTAAAAAGAAAGACAAAAAGACAGTTTCGGCTGTGAAACTAAAGTTGTAAATTTTTTATGCGCGTAGGTAGTACATATAATTTTATACATACTGAATATATATAAATAAGGTTTAAATAAAATGTTTGTTGTTCTATTTTTTTTTTCTATCGTGTCTTTTGGAGATTTCATAGATTTTTATTATTCTCAAACTTCTGTTGCTTTTTGTGCAGTCATCAATTATAAATTGCAAAAAAATATAAGAAGCAGGAATTGTTAAAGAACTTGCGCGCAGAGCAACGTATTCAATACATAATACAAGATACATATGTACACTAAAAGTTTGTTTCTATAGTTTTATTGCATGATATATGTATGCATTTTCTAATACCCTTCGCTCTTTTTAAATCATTAATCGTTTTATGGTTCTTTTTCTCGTGTGGAACTATATAATATGTAAGTGGATATATTGTGCAAAGGAATATGTAACAGTGGAGGTAAAACGATTTGTGAAATAGTTTTTTTTCCTTTGATAGAGACGACGTTCATACTTAACATTTGTGTACAGGTATTAAGCCTTGCATTAGGCTCAATGTTAGTTATTGTCAAAAGTGATGTGTACTTGTCTTCGTCACGATATAGGATGACACAAAAAAATCATGCATATACGTATAGTTTATGTATATTACAGCGTTTTTCACTGGGAGAACTAGTGCGCACTGAGTGCGCACTAGGCTGGATCTTCATGTAGACACCGGCGTATTGACACCGCAA
>QVNV01019606.1:0-18246 GCA_014825455.1 Pseudomyrmex pallidus
AATTGATATTAGAAGTTTCGTCTCAAAATCGTCTCAGGAATACGTCATTAAAATTAAGGTCGTGAGTAGCGGGACACCCTGTATATACGGGCACGCCAAGTTTTTGTACTTTTGTTTTAAGCCCGTTTTATAAGGTTTATAGTCTTGAATCCAGTACTTGGCTAATTGCAGTGATTGTCTGTGATTTTTATTTCTACAGAGAAAAGATTTCTGTATTTAGATAGTTTTTATGTACTTGGCGTATGTTTTTTTCTTTTTGTTATGTGCAGGGCGTTTTGCAATACACGGATACAATAATTACAATATTTTGCTAATAATGCTACTCTCTATTTAAATTTGCTTTTCTTTAAATTTCTTTACGCGGGCATATATAAATCACGACCGGTGTAGCACTCGTATCAACATTCCGTTGTAAATCAAACGCGTTCGCGCGTCAGAAGAAGCGACACGCCTATTTTTTCAAACCGACGTCCACAATTTTTTCAACGCCCGTAATACCTGTCGGCCTACGTTTCCGTGGGAGAGGAAGAGCATGAATGTTTCATTGCATCTCGCGCGGCAAAATTCCGTACAATGCATTGCAAATTTATCTCATTTTCTATGCATTACTTTTTCTAAGCGTCGCCGCGAACCGAATGGCCGACGGTATTTCCCCCCGAATAATAGACAGCATCTGGCTTCAGGCGTCTATATTTCGCGGCCGGCGCACGTCCCGTCGCCCAACACACGAAAAGAAAATCTCGCGCGCGCTGCGAATTTAATTACTTTCGATCGGGGGACCGGAGAGCTCTCCTCTCTCTTCTTTACGGAAGTCTAACGTGTCGTGAGGAAACGTGCGCCGTTGAAAGGAGGTGCGTGTGAGAATCGAAAAAACAACTAAAAGACAAACGAACTTTGTGTTGGGTGCACAGCGATTCTGTGACATTACGTCGAGATGAACTTTCTTTATCTCGCTCTTCGAAAAATTCAATAGAACAGCAATTCTTTATAAATCAGTTGGAAGGCAATGCGGATTCTGCACAGATTCTTGTAAGTCTTTTTTGACACGGTCGAGGAATTTGGCTCGATCAAGAGACTCTTACACACACACACACACTCTCTCTCTTTTTCTGTTTCTCGTCGTGCAACTCTTCCCATTCGCGAGAGAATTATGATCTCCGTGAAACAAAGTAACGTCCCCGAAGCGGAGTTCGTTAATGTGATCTATTACAGAAGTTTCGTCGCGCTTTTTATATTGTAGCGAAGCGAGAGTAACACCGGGGGGACATGGGAATGCGCTTAAAAACACCGTATATCCGATTCTTTCTTTTTATTTCTGCTCTTAACGTTTCATTTAATCACCGCAGTCACGGTTAGTGCGCAACTTCAGATTTCTTCTGTACCAAGAAGCAGAAAAAAAATAATATACCGCAAAAACTTTTTTTTTTTTCTTAATAAAATCACATTGCGAGCACGAGTGTCTCGCATTTCTCCATTTACCGTCTGTCAATGAAATCCTTTTCACGCAGATCGACGTGACCTTTTCAAAAGAGTCAGTTTTCAATTTATCCGCTAAATAAACTTTGTCAAGTCCCGTAAACTCGAATGTAACCAGGTCAGCGGCCGCGTGTAAAGCAAGGCGAGTCGAGAATGCCATGTGTTAACATGAAAGAGACGTTACACGGAAAATTCGCCTCTTCCTTTCCAGGACGCTCGATTTTCCGAAAACTTTTCGCATTAATAATTCCGAGGCGCATACGGAATTATAAATCAGCCGGTGCCGGCGTCTTAATACGGGACTGCTTGAAATTCTCTCGGTTCTCGAATCGGTTACGTACGACGTGTACAAGTGAGCGAATAACATAAATATAAAAAAAATAATTATAATTTCTCTTCACAATGCACAGCAGACTCGATAATAACATCTTCTCCTTCTCTTTTTTGCTTTGTTTTTTTTTAACATCCTGAAAATTCCGCGGCGGAAGCAATTTAACGTTCTGACGGAGAACAATGTCCTTAATCGCGAATTTACATGTCTGATACGTCTTTGTTTGTGTCGTGCTAGCTCGGAGGCATCGCGTGTTGAAATAGCCGAAGAAATGAGTGATAACAGTCTCTCTCTCTCCCCTCAGTGTAATTACACGTATGTTCGCAGCTTGTTTTTGCCCTTACAACATCGCGCCCCTTTAATTATGATTAGGTGTCCACTACATATTTTACGCATGTAAACGCGCGGGAAAAAAAAGTGTTTGAATTTGGTTTTTTTTTTTTTTTTTTTTTTTTTAACGAGACGCACATTTGCCGCCGGCGCTTCCGACGGTAAACAGACTCGTAGCGTGGAATAAAAACGCGTGTCTTTGAAGCATTAAATCATTGACCATTCGTACGGCAAACATTGGTTTGCAACGCGCGTTGTATGCAGTGTAAATGTCAACATAGTGAGTCCGCGACGGCTAAACAGATTTATGCATTCCATATATCCCACTGCTTGCCCGGAAACCGCATCACGACGAATAACAAAAGCTGATACGAATGCAGTCCTTCCAGTACATTGGACAGATAAATTGCCGGACAATTGTACAAGTGTGTCTCTCTCGAAACGAGTCTTCTTTCGATGCGAGATAATTTTCTTTTTTACGCGCGACATAAATATCATATCTTATAAGTAACTTTCTCTTTCACGATGCGTATTCATTTTTCAAGAAATAGGTACAAGGCATCAGGTTTTAATATTTTGTATTGCAGAGAAACACAGACGCAAATGCGGTGTTTTTTAATTTTCGCGGAAAAATTGACGACTTTTCTCTTCGGGAAAACAGAAATAAGTTTCGACAAAAGTTTAGGTATTCAGTTTCAATCTTTGTTTTGCACGAAGATTCATTCCCGGCGTGGTTTATGTATACCGTCGTCGTTACAACATCGTCACGTTTCGTATGCATAGCATAACAAGTTCGTATATTTTGTTACTCGTGTGATAAAAGCCGTAAAACTGCGAAGCCACAGCGACACTATGATGTCAGAGTACTTTGTTACTATGGACTCGAGAGTAAGGAGAAACAACATAATAGATTCATGACGAAAGTTAGTGAGAGACGTCCGCTATCACAACTTTATTACTTTCGCATGTTCCCGCGGGAATTTGTCGTGTATGGAAACGAAATCGACGCGGGTGCGTGATACAACAAAACATTTATCTAGCCGATCGATATTTTGCAAATAAGCTACGCTTGTAGCGGCGAGGAATCGAGGCTCGTCGTCTAACCCCGACGCATTAGCGCGCTGTGTTCTTACGCGACCGGGGAATTTCTATTCCGCGACGCATAATTTTGAATTTTCGCGGTAGGAAAGAGGATTACGTTGCGCTCTCATGTAACCGGAGACGATTTGCATCGAAAACAGCGGACGCGGCCCCGAAGCGCGGTCTCGAAAAATATGGGCAGAGAACGCGCGACGAGAGAGCGCGCGTAAATGCGCTTTTTTTTTTTTTTCAAAAACTGCCACATAATTCACATGACGAGACACGCTAAGTGACGGCAGCGATGTTGATTACATCAAAGACGACGATTATCTTACGGATTATTGATCGCGTTTCTTGTCGCGCGTTTAATATGTTACACGTGACAGTTTTACACTCGTTATTATGATGCTCGTAATTTCATTACTTTCGAGAATCGAGCATGAAATTTAGTGAACCGACTTTTAACAGATCGAGAAAAAGTCGTGAAGTCGCGCATCCTCTGTCATAATTTTCCGCGTTCCATGAAAACATCGTCATTTGAAATTGCGTTACACATGTACAAACATATGTATTTCTTCGCGTGCACACATAAATATATATACATATATATTTATATGTGCACGTCAGAAATCATCAGATTCACGCTACCTCCCGATAATTCTCACTAAGCCGTTCCAGCCGATAACGCGCAGCGGTTACTTTGAAACTTGGAATGCAGTTCGCCGTATGAATCGGACTTGTGGATGCACTTCTGAGAGAAGATTACAGAACTGCGTTTATGGACACACACACACACACACATACACGTGATACTTAAACTTGAAAATGATACCGCAGCTGTCTCGTATCGTTCGAGTAAACTGATAAAAAGTATCGGTATAACATCATCAAGTTTTATATTTTTATGTGCACGTAATATAAAAAAAAAGAAATAAATTTTATTCTCTCTCACCAGGATCTATAAAACCACACACATACATGTACGTCTTTGAATTTCATATTTTTTCTCTAATACGTATTCGAATATTGCGGCATTCCAAGCGCGGCTTGAGAAAAGCAGTAGTGACGGTCAACGTTCTGGCGGACGTCGAGCTGCGTTAACACGATCGTAAAGCTATCGAGCATAAAAAAAACAAGAGACACACTGGGATATGAAAAACCATTTTACGACGAGAAACGTATTTGAATTTATTCACTTCGGGAACATTTATTCTCAACGACGTTTGTTCGCTCGCCGTAAATTATGGGTCAGATCTTCCTCGCACTAAAGTTCAAAAATTCTCGCATTTTCTTACTATCCAAATAGAAAATTACATGACAATAAGCAAATATATATTGAGTAAAATGTTTTACATAAAATTTCGTTCAACATGCTCAATTATATAATTATGTTCTAAATAAAGAGAAAGAGAAGCTTTCTGTTACACGTATAGCGTCTCTTACAAGCAAAGACACCGCGATTCTTTCTCATTTATTTCAGCATGCCGCATGAGGTTCTTTCTCTTGATTATTGTATTCAATATACCCTGAAACTCTCCCATATATACTTCCAAGCAGATTTTATATATTCCAAGAGCGCCCACCTCAGTCCCACAAGATTAAATTATAAACTACCACGTCACATGAATGAGTTCAGCTCGTACCAGAATGTCACTAAGTATTATTAATTACCTAAACGATAATTCATCTTGTGGATAAAACAGACGAACGGGAAGAACTTGATGAAGAGTCTGTCACTTTAATTTACCATCGCGGAGACGCTACACGCGTAAAGATTTGATATATTATTCATAACATATCTATATACATATATCTTGAAGAAAAAGAACATCGACTGTTTGCTATTTGTCTTATTTTGTATATTTAAAATCTCTTTTAAAATATTTAAAAACTATGTGTGTGTGGGTGTGCGTGAGAGAAAGAGAGAGAGAGAGAGAAAAGTTATTAATATCGACATGTTAAGTGTCTTTCACATAATGAAAAAATTGCAGATGCTTTCTCTTTTGTCAAATAAATGTAAAAAAATCTGTGCAAAACGATTTTTTCATTTAAGTAGTTCATGTCACATGCAACAAAGGATCAACAGCGATGTGAATAAACTTGAAAAGCAAATACAGTGTCGCGTTTAATCCTAAAATCGTATTCGCACAATGCGAACGTATCGAGTTATCGTTTTGTACTGCTGAGAATGATCGAATATTTCGCTGCAACTGTTCGCAACAGAAGTGCACGTTTACACGTGCAAGGTTTTTTTTATGATAAGTCCTGTGTCGAGAGTTTGACGTGTGACTACTATCAATCGAGATGCGATATTTTCGCGTTTGCACGAGCATAAACTCGGAAAACGCCAACGGAAATAATTCGATGGACGTGCACACGCATGGACACTCGTTCGACATACACGTGTATGAACGAACTGTCCGCAAACCGTTTAACTCGGCGATTCAATTAACATGGAAACCCCCGTAGCTTCGTCAATATTTTCTACCCCTTCCCCTTCCGCAGTCGCGGGATCAAACACGCCGCACAAACCATTTGCGGAAAGGAATATCAATTCCGCGCGATCTCTAATTTAAACCACACACGATATTAAAGCACGTACGATCTACGGAATAAACTTTGCATTGGCGGTTTATATGCAATTAACGAGATGCGTTGTAAAGCGCACCTCTATGGACGAAACGCAAGTTCAATAATATTGTAATGAATTAAAAAGAAGCGCTTATTACGTACACATTTGCATGTGTGTGTCTGCGTGTGACGAAACAACATATTTTTATATACAAGATAAAATAAGATAAGACACAACAAGATGTATCTTAACTTTTTACGACTGATTCACATATTTTATTTTTATTTTTACTAACGAATATTTTTCACCATCACTAACGGTTTGCTTTTCGTTTGAATTTTTATCGTTATTGCAAAAAATTTACAACCTCGACATTTCCATGTAGAACATATATATACGGATATAAAATATTTAGCAGTAAATTTTTACGAGTGAAAAATCTTAACGAATTCAGTACAAACGACGGAAAATAAAAGACGAGACGTTTGTTTCGCGGAAACTCACCGAAGAAGAATGTAGCAATTACTTAAGTGCTTCCACTTGTTTGCCAACGGAAAATGTAGTTTATAGGATTTGTATGCCAACAGGTGCTAGCGAAAAGCGGAATCACGCTAGATCACACTCTTGCCGCGTAAAAGTCATTCCGCCCTTACCTCGGACTTTCAAATCGCTCGCTGCAGTTTTCCCCGTCCACGCCACTCTTCGAGGACAATGCGTTGCCCGAAAGTTTCGTCGATCGTTAATCATATAAAAGAAACAAAACTACAGCGATACACATGCACTTGCTTCCTGTTATCTCGATTAAACACTTTTCTCGTAAAAGTCGCTTGGAAATTTTTCTTTCGACGCATTTCATGTGCGTCTTGATATTTTTTACATCGTGATAAAAATGCGATTGTTCGCGTTCGATGCTTTTTTCGTCATTCTTTGCTTGCTGATTAATGTGTGTAACAATTCAATTTCCTCCGATAAAAGCTTCGTTCGAAAGATATTCGGTTATTAGATTATTTCATCAAACATTATCGTATTTGTTCATATTGAAGATCCAAATAGACAAAGTGCATCTTCGCGTTTTAAATTTCTCGTTTTTGCAGAAACGAGCGCAGCTACCATTCCCGTTTTAGTACTGTCAGAAAGTGTCCATTACATAAGAAATGCCGTCGCGCTGCTGACTCGCGTAGAACTCATTCAGCTTTACGCTTGACTTTTAAATCACCGACGTTGGCAGCGGCGCGACTTTTCGAGCGGTCGGAGACACGGAGAGACTTTCAGATTTTTCTTCGCGCAATAAACGTTTATCTTCCATTCGCGCTATTAAATCTTGCCGGGGCATCAAATATAGAAACAAAAAGTTATCGTCTTTCACTTGCAATTAGCGGCGTGGTGTAACGTAAAAAAATCATGTGTGTGTGTGTGTACGCGTGTGTGAGAAGTTTTACTCGGTTGTAAAATACATATATTAAAAAAAATTACATAAAATGGAAGAGCGAAAATATAACACGTCGTCTAACAAAACATTTCGTTTATTTTTCGAAACATTCCGCTTTAAGCAGGAACGTTTGACGTTGCGGCGCGCAAAAATGTGTCCATTTCATCAGCAGCGACTTTATCGTCTAATGTAAAACTCGTTTCGCGCTTTATATTTCGCATTCAAATTTCAGATACTTTTCTCCCGACGCTCTCGCTCGTCGCGCAATCTCATTTCCTAGATTTTTAGATATACTCACGAGCATCTTGGATTCCAACTCCAAGAAAAAAAGAGAGATAGAAAAAGATTCAACCTCGAAAATTCATAACGCTACCCGCTTTTTTCGTTGTATATGCAGAAACGTCGCCCGCAACGAAAATCGTGCGACAGTGGAAACGGGTAGCTGCGCTACGGTATCCGGAAAAAAAGAAGATTTTCGCGCGCTTGATAAACAACACACACGTCTGAGTAGCGGGAATACATAAATAACGCGTACGTGTAACGACGGCGTCATTTCCTTTCGGTAATTTAATTTTTAATTATTGCTTCTCATTTTTTTTTCAAAGTTCGATGTTTTATAATGTGAAAGCATAAAGCCGCCGAGTTTATAAAAGCGTTATTTTCCTGAATAAAAACTGTGTTTTTCCTAACGCACACACGTACGACATATATGTTCTATTTAGTCGATTTCTCCGCTGTGCGAGAAAGATCGACAAAGAGACGTAAGACGAGATCAATACGAACAGGTTTACGCAGTCTTTTTGTCGCTTTCTCACGTTCTATCCTCTTTCTCCCTTTCTCTCTCTCTCTCTCTCTCTCTCTCTCTCTTTTTATTTTATATGAGGAACATTCATTTAGCTCGTTAATCTTAACTTTTCCCATTTGTCGTATTTGATCCTGGAGTTCGCGCATCTGGGATAACATCCAATATCGCGCGAACGTTCTCACGGGAAACTCGAACAGAGAGATAGTTGAGAAACTACACGGACTATCCTTTTCTTCCGTGTTTTCCCATTAAACTCGGTTAACATTGCGCGCGAGTTGTCTCGCAACTTATTAGAATTCCATTCCTACGTATCCTCAGAGCTTTGCGACCCTCTCTCGTCTTTACGTCGTCGTACACGGCCTTATCTTTTGATTCGAAATCTCTCTCGTCAGAAAAGAGGAGATTCGAATATTCGGATCTCCCGATTTAACGTTACCGCGGCCGTTTCACACCGCGGGAAAAGCAACGTCGGTCACCTCACGGTCCATTTACCGGCATAATGGATTACACGAGATGTAACGGAGAAAAGAACTTTACTTCTATCGCGAGTAAGTAGAGAGACTTACGAAGTAGCGCGCGCGTATACGAATCCTTGCACAATAAAGATATGGTAAAAGAAATTAAAACCACGAGATAAAATTCTTAACATAAAGAATTAAAAAATCTTAGATGTTTCTTTCGTGCTTATGTGACAACAAACGTAAGACAAATATACGCAACTTAACTGAGCTTAGAATTATTTATGTTTTCTTCTTCCTACTTGTATATTCTTCCCTTCTAACGAATTGATCAATGCTATTTCGCGAGATCGCTCACACTCGTATATCAAAATTCAGGTTCTACTTCGTCGCGCACGCCTTTTATCTGTCTCCGACTCTCTCGCAATCGCTGAAACGACCAGTGTTTCACGAGCACGCGCCGCGTGCACGGTCGAAGTTTAATCAAACTTCTAAAAGACTTCCGGCGCCGGCCGAGGCGCGGCCCCGCATTGCGATTCGTGGATCCAGAACGAACTTCCGGTTCTGCATCCCTCGGCGTTCTATCTCTCGCTCTTACTCTCTCTCTCTCTTTCTCGTTCGCGTGCGCACTCCCTTATTCTTTCTGTCGCCGCGACCGTCGTTCTCTCCTCAGCATTCCCACTCTCTCCGTATTCTCTTAGAGCTACATTCTCGGTTTCCTCCTCGCTCGCCCGTCGAGCCGATAGCGTAAGAGTTGCGAGACTCGACGGGAGGATCGCCTTTCGGGAAATTGAATCCCGTTTCGAATCCGCCGGGGGTCTTTCCAGCAACACGGCTGTGACATGTTGTCGTGCGACACCAAGTCGCGCCTGGGTTTTCCTCTCTTTCACGTTGCCGCACCCCGGCGGAATGTTTATGCGTTCAGCTAGAGAGCATCCCTGGTCTGGAATCGATGATAGGTCGCGCGCGGCTAACGGTAAAGTTTCGTTACCAACGAAAAGCTCTTTGCTAGAAAAATCTGTCTGCTACACGATAGCTTTTGTATTCAACTACTTCTTTCTAATACCCGCGCCGAAGAGTAACCAAACAAAAATTCAAAAGGGAAATACGAGATCTGTTTTTCTAACAGAGTGTAAAAAATTTGTTTAAATGTATAATCTTTTAGCTCTCTTCTTTCTCTCACTCTCTTCTCTTTTTGGAAAATTGCTGTATTCTTTGTATCTTTTTTAGTCAGAGGAATGTAAAACTGTGAGATATGAGATAATTTTTTACGCGCGTGCGGCGCGCGAGCTATATTACAAAATTTGAATTTACACCTACGTACAAAGGGAATAAACTGCGAGCAAACTGTCAAGAAGATACAACTTGTGTGCGGTCGGAGCAACGCATCCTTCCATTCGAAGCTCCCGCGCAGTCTGTTTATTACATCCAACTTGATATCTTGTTTCGCGGCGCAACCTTTGTTCGTAGTTGCCTTCCCTATTTTGCGCGCGGTTTACGAGTCGCGGGCAAAGATAGCAACACCGATTTAACTAGCAGAGAGAGAGATGGTTTTATACTCCCTTCTTTACGGTCGATTACATCGCGCGTTTGATTCTGATTAAATGTAGAATCCACAAAGTCGAGATTTCTTTTCTTAAACTCGCGAAACCAAGGAGTCGCGCGAGATTCTAAAACAATACGATTCCAACTCCTCTGCATCTTCCCTCGATATCGCGGCCGACGATATTTTCACGCGAGATTACACTCGAACGAGCGCGAAACGAATGTCGAACTCCGATGTCTGCCGACACACCGCGCGATGGAATAAATCTAATAATATCTCTTTCGGTCGTTGTGGGGCAAAAGGTGCCAACAATTGGTAACACGAGAGAGAAAGAGAGAAAGGGAGAGAGAGAGAGAGATAATCTCAAAAGCGAGTTTCATGCTGGAATTTGTTTCGCAGTTGCGTGATTCGGAGCGTAAAATCAAAGTTGCCGGAAATTCGTTCGCGCTGGCAAACGCACGTTTGGCCCGACCTGTGTGTATGCAACTAAGTACCAACGTGTTCTCTTCCGTGTAACATATGCGGAAACATTTAATCGCGATAATCGCCCATGTGTTTCTCCACGTCCATCAAAAGTTTTCGCAGGTGCTAATTCGCTTAAAACACAGCTGGAGACGGACAGAGAGAGAGAGAGAGAGAGAGAGAGAGAGAGAGAGAGAGAGGATTAAGTCCCCCTTCCACGTACAGCGCAATTGACTCGCGTCGCGCCGTGTCGCAACATCCCAAATTCTCGAACTCCGCCCTTTCGCACACCCACAGTATAGGTCAATTTTGACCCACATATCCCGCACCCTCCTCCCGAAATCGAGCTAATGCTCGTTAACGAAGGACTCGGTCACGTACAAACGGTACTTTGCCTTGTAACGCGTCTAACGCGTGTGCACCAAGTACAGCTACAGGTCGAATTCCCGGTAAATGTCAATCGGAACGTGAGGTGCCCGAAAAAGGTGACTGCGAGATAAATGGAATCTGTTACGGATAAGAGATTTAATTACGTCGACGTGAATAATGTCACGATGGAGTTTAATGCGAAATGTACGTATCATTAATATACTTCCGACGAACGTTGACATCTTTTCGCGAAACTCTCGGAGAAATTATCATATCAGTCGGTTTTTTTCTTTTTTTTTTATAATATGACAGAGAGGCGATATTGTTTTCTCGCACAAAACATATTGTGTTACGCAATTGTAAAAACAAAAACAATATCTGTTTTAACACACGCTCCAGCGTCACACCCCGGTTTATCAGTATTGCAAACGTTACTGCCACCAGATTGCGCGACAATGTCGGAAGCTGAAGTATCTATCACTGACAAATCGATGATGTAGCGTTTCAAATTCCGCGAACTCATATATCGGCCGATTTACGACTTCGATTCTACATGCCTGCGTCCCGTGTCGTTTATATCAACAACGACGTGTGTGTCGCAAGCGCGAAAATAACTAATCGAAGACACGCAGAGATGATAGAAAGCGGAACGGATGTTTCCTGAGAACACAGGGACAACGAGAGAGAGTGCGCGAAGTGCTCTTCTCCCGATGGAAAAAGAGAGGTTCGTCGGAAAAATACAAAAACACGTCCGCGCGCGCGTGCGAGGGAAAATGTTTGCGGAGTCAACGAAATGTGCTTTCGCGATCGCCCTGCGAACTACCCTCCCTCCGAGTTGAAAGCTCGGACGCGTGCACCTGGATCCAAGTTCCTCGCTGCTATAAACGGTTAAAACGCGATTTGGAAGCCGTCGCGTCGCAAAGGCGTGTTTGTCGAGAACTTCAAAGCGCGCGCACAATTACAGGACTTCTCTCTCGGAGTGGAGGAAACCGCACCACGCGGATGTTCAAATATTTCTTTGTCAACCGTTGGCGCTTGTACTACGACGACGCCGGTTGTAAGAAGAAGAATTGTTACGGACCGCAGAACTCGGAGAGAATTACGAGTAAAATTGAATAAGTCGGAGCAAATAATCGCCGAGCACTTGTTGTCCCTGACAATTACGTTCGTTACGAAAACTCCAAGAGTTTTCTGAAATTCAAAGTTATCTCGAGACAGTTTCGGAAAACTCGCCTGTTTTAATTGGAAGTTCTTTAACGATCAAGTTTTTTTTTTTTTTTTACAATCGGATATCTAACAATACGATCATATATTTAAACACGCGCGCTTTATTATTACATCATTATCTCAGTAGATAGGAACAAAAAAAAAAGATAATTATGTCGCCATGATTGCACTCCGCGCACTTCATTAGCAGTCATTCGACTACTAGGAAGACATTTCAAGGGATATACGACGTTGTTCGAGCTGGCAGCTCGGCTGGATGTAGTTAGAGACCGGGTTTATTAGAATATGGATAGAACGTCAGGGAAACCGCTGAGGATAATCACGAAAGCGACTTGACGGCTAACGTCAAACGCTTGCTTAAATCAACAAGATTATCTGCAAAGCGATCCTACAAGCGTTCGCATAACGATTCCAGCTATTTTACGCGACAGTTGGCAACAAATTTATGATCATTACACGCCTTTGCAATTCGCGCTACATGTGTTTCGTTTCGAAATTACTCCAATATATTTCGTCCGGGCAACTGGCGATGACAATCGATATAAATTCTTAATCGCGTGTTGTGACGGAAAACCTCGCGAACATCACACGGTGAAAAACCGCAATTCTCCTCTAATAGCGATTTATTAGCGCGCGTCAGTTTTGCGGCGTAGAGAATTAAAAGGATAATCCCGTCAGCTGCTAGTAAATCCGGCGGTGTAACTAAAAGCGTTACAAAAGCCGCGTGGTAGGAAAAAAAAAAGTGCGAGCACGTCGCGCACCTCTCTCTGGCAATGGAATGGCTATGGTAGGAAAAGCGATGAGAGAGAAAGAGACGAATACGAAGGGAAGAGATAGAAGGAATAAAAGAATGGAGAGATAGAGAGATAAAGGCGAAAGAGAGAGAGAGAGAGATCGTGTGGGAACGATAAGGGGATGGTAGAGGGTGCAGGCGTTTATCGGTCGACGAACTGGGCCGCGTCCATCGTGTCAGCGTTATTCAAAATGCAATTTGCATCGGTGGCGCTTGCCCGCGGAAATCACAAATGCGCTCTGATTAGAGCAAGTTTTCTACCGTTCGTTGCCTCCGGCAACGAGAAATAATACGGGAGAAAGAAAAAGAGAGAGATAGATAGAGGGAGTTTTCGAAACCGATGCGAGAAACGCGCGCGGAGCACGAAAAGAGAGACAGAAGAAAAAAAGAAGAAATAACAGACAGATAGAGAGAAAGAGAAAAGGGAAAAGATTTGCCTCGGCTAATTGCATGAGATACGCGATTGTTTCATGCATATTCAGCAAGTCCTCGAGGTGGGAATAACTGATCGCCGCGTTCCTTCTCGGAGAGAGAGCAAGATCCTTCCTCTTTTTCTCCCGCCCCGAGAAGATTTCTTCCTTTCCAGAAGACCAGGGTACAAATCGCGAGAAGTCCTCTCGAAAGAAGGAGAGATAAAGAAATTCGATCTTTAAAATATACGATCGTTCTAAGCCGCGAAGTGCCCCTTTCCCTCTCCCACCTACCACTCGACGGCAATTAAACGCAACAGTCCGAGTTACTTTTTTTTTTCTCTTCTTGGTTGTTATTTTGTGAGACTGTACCGTGTAAAGTTGGACAATTAACTAGTCGCGATCGATGAATTGCATGTGATTCGTTAGTATGTAATAAACAATGCAGAATTCAGAAACGCAAAAACGAGACTTTTTGATGGCTCGTAATTCAACGAGTCAGAATTGAGAATCGCGTGCGGCGCGATCGATAATCGCGATATTACCGCGATTGGTCCAGACTTTTTTTTGTTCGGATGCATAACCCGGATGCAACCATGTGCACCGTCGCTAATTGATAAACACAGCCGCTCGGCGAATAGCCGCGTTATAACCGCGTCGGCACAGCGAGCGCTTTGTCGGAAATCAACGGCGATTCGACGGCTAATTAATACTGTTTTTGATATGCGCACCGCGCCCGCTCGTCAATCAGAAAACCATCGATGCCACGCTACCATCCCGGCGAAAATCTCGCAAATCGCGAATCTCCCCTCGCGCCCTCACCTCTTCATCGAGCGTGTCACGAATGCATGTCAATGTGGATATATTTTTTCGCCGCGATGACGAATATTAACGGGCATTATTGGCTCTTTATTAAATGTCATGCAGAAAAAAAGGCATCGCTTTATTGCGAACATCGTTTTTCACATTATTCTGATAATGAATATTACACAATAACAATCAGATATACGGTGTCGATTGTCACTTAGCAGGAGAATCGCAGTGACAACTGCGTGGATACTACTATTTATTTTTTTATCACTGATTGCATAGAATATTTTGTATCTTAGACACGCGCTATGTTCTAAAATTTCTTTTCGAAAAGAATTGTATGAAGCGTTCACACGACTCTCTTTTACGTATCATGATGTGACGCTTTTTTGCGCTCATCACATATGTAATACAATCATCAAACTAGTAATTTATATTTAGTCAATATATATATAACCATAAATTAGTCATTTATATTTCGTTGATGTATGTACACACATACATGTTATGAAATACTAATACAAATCGCAATTTAGTTAATTGTTAATAAATCTTCTGAGTTTCAAATACACATCTATCTGTTATATTTTTTATTGTTTGTTTTTTGTTTTCTATTATTGCTTGGAACACACAATTAAAATACAATCATAAATTAGTATATGTATACATATATATCGATGAAATATAGATTACTAATATATGATTGCATTTTAATTATGTGTTCCAAGCAACACATACAATAGAAAAACAAACAATAGAAAATATAACAGACATCGATGATACGAGATTCACAGGGTTTATTAACAATTAACTGAAATGCAAATTTGTGTGTTAGTGTTTCATAACGTTATCTCTATATTTAATCAAGACCGCGTAAAATATCATAGTATGTGCTCTACATTAGAGATAAAACTGGAATCATGATTTTGCTCATTGATACATTGGGTCCAAATCGTATAAACAATCCGATAAGCGCGAGTAAAAAAAAAAAAACCCAAGATAAAATTCAGAGCCGAATCAATGTTGTCGCTATCAATCGGTCTCTACTTGCAGAAAATCGACAAATTGACGGCCGCAGGCAACACAGACCGCGACGCGGCGGATGCTGCGATTTGGTAGGCGACAAATGACGCGCTCCGGTAGACGTGATGCGATTTCCCTATCAACGTAGAACTGTCGCCGCGATACAAGTGTTATTTTCAGTACGAATAGTGTATCAAAGCCTGAGCACATTTCGCAAAGCAGTCAGACAGAAATGCGCACCGTCGTCTGCTTTTTTTTTCTTTTTTTATACGTTTCCTCGCGCAAATTAAACTAGTTTTATTCGCGATCGTTCGCGTCGCGTGCAATCTAACGATATCTCGCAAAAGAGAATGAGACAGAGAGAGATAGAGAGAGAAAGGTGGTTTGATTGTAATGGATCGCGAGTGTAACTTTTCGAGAGACAGACGTACGAGTGAAAACTGCGCTTTTTCTCGAACAAAAAAAAAATTATCGCATTTCAAGAGGAAATATCTTTACGAGTCGCAAAATACGTGACGCGATTCGCTATCGAACAGATCTTCCATCGGTGGTTACCCCGCCTTGATCGGCTCCGAATGTCCGGCCGATGATTGATAACGGGAAAACCAGGTCACCTATATTTTTTGTTCCAGTAGGGAACGTTTCACAACGGCTTTTCGCTTCAAACCTTTTATTCCACGCCCTGATTGCGAGAGAACGTATCGGGCGCGTATCGCGTGTATGTAACCCGTTCGTCGAATGTGTGTGTGTGTATCCTGCGAATTTTTGTCCTTCTTTGATCATCGAACTTTGCGGGACAAAACCTGTATACGACGGGTAGGTAGGTTCGTTGAATAATTCCGCACTTCCAAATGAGAGAAGAGACTTTCGCGTGATTTGAGATTCGACGCGGCGTGGCAAAAATTGAACCGAGCAGATATCGATCACAGATATTTTCGCGATTTTTCTTATATCGCGCCAGATCGTCGCCGAGTTTTCTAAGTTGCATCTCCGCGGCCGCGTACGTCGATATGATATTTTTCACAGATCGAATGTTAAAAATAAAACACCGAGGTGTAACACAGAAGAGTGTTGCAAAAATAATGATAAATCCGCTACGCCATATCGCACACAACATCGTTGTAAAAAAGAAGCTGCGGTTTTTGAAACGAGTTTTATACTTTTAAGATCGCGAAATGTAGTATTTGGTATAATTCCAACCAGCGAGGAAAAAGAGAGAGAGAGAGAGGCCGGCTATCTTTCTCCAATTTCCATCAGAAAATTCTATCAGCGGCTGGTATACAGCGGCGCAGAATACCGTGTGATGATTGATAGCGAAGAAACTGGGTTAACGGCGGCTTTTTTTCCTCACGTTTTGTTTCGGCTGCCTTTTCCGCCTTTGCGCGGAATGTATAGCAACGCGTTACGCGAAATGGACACCCGAGCGAACCTCATATCCTTCGTTTCGCAAACGAGAAACTTAAACACTTTTGAAGCGCGTGCCGGAGTAGAAGGTAAATAAAAACGTTTACCCGCCGGAACACGTTAGGAGCGAAAATGTGTTTAATTCACGCGTGTGTGAAACGACTTAAAAAAAAAAAAAAAAAAAAAACAATCGTTTTCTTGAAACTTTTTACAATTGACTCGGAAAATGAGACGAAAATTTCGCACGATCACTTTTCAGACGCGAATATGCGTTTTGTATCTTCTCTTTGAGACATCAACGATCAAACTGTATGTGCCGTAAAACAGTACAGTCAATATTCTGATGTTTGCGACGCACTCATGTCTTCACGTCGGTGTATTATTATTTCATTAAAACGTACCCGCTATACACAGAGCAGCTACGTAAGAGAATCTCATCTATCAGGAAATGCTTTCTTTACGATCGAACGCGCAAAGTGTTTCGATTTTACTTTTAGTATATGAAAGTGTAAAAACTACGACGTGATCTCGCGAACTTCTGAAAATTAGAATCTACGACATTACGAGCGATTTTAATACGCCGTTCCGATTTTTTATCTCGCGACAACTTCGATAGATCGCGTCGAAATCGGGAAACGAGATGCACGCACATACGACCTACGTGCATTTGCTCAAAACGACTTTTCCGTATTGTAGTTCTTAAAAAAGCACACGCGGCGCCGATGGCAAGACATCCGCGAAAACTACTCAGCCTGATTGAGAAAACGAATACGCAAGAAAATCAATCCACTTTCGTCGCTACACACATTTTCTGTACGATTTCTCTCTCTCTCTCTCTCTCTCGCGTGAGAGAGTTTGGCGGCGCGCGCTTCCGCCGATGGCTCAACAAGTCGCACGAGAAATCGTCGACTAAAGAACGGAGACTTACTCAGAGATAACGTTTCGCGCGTCATTTATTCGCGTGATTGTCAAACACCGGAGTGTTTTTTTTTTTCGTAAATTGTCACGAGTTTAATTCGTTACTTCACTACGATACGTTTTGTCAATCAAATAAAAAAATTTATACGCATGTCACGTTTTTTTTTCTTTTTTTTTTTTAATTAAACCTCGCACGTATCCGATAAAATATAAATTTTATATACGATATACAGCGAATTTGCACTCGCGTAATATGCAATTTTATTTGTACTTTTACACGCGTGATTTCGATAACGCGTATTACATACAGGTAACAGTTCAAAAAAAAAAAAAAAAAAATTACAATATCCTCACAACGCGCAATGCGTATCGCAGGGATGTACACACATACATCGAGATGTACGTGTAAAAAACAAAGTCGCATATTTGTTTAACACGTATTTGTTAACTAACACGGACAATTTGTTATCTCTGTTACACGTGATACACAGAACCGTTTACCTCTCGGATAAACAAACTACAATAATATACACTATGTAACGCGCGTTCTCCAAAAGAGCGGAGAAGAGCTTTGACAAACAAAAGTTAAACTCACCCCCTATCAGCGTCCGCAGCACCAGCAGTAGCAGGAAAAATCGGTGTGTCGTCCTCGTCATAGTTCCTCGGGAACTTCTACATCAAACGTTCTCCAGTCCTCTCCAAGCCAAAGATCTCGTCTCCGTCGTGCGTGCTGTCACTCTCGCGATTGACGACGGTGTCACGCGTGTTTCTTCGAGATGATCTCTAACACGTGGACCGCTCTC
>QVNV01019607.1:0-31220 GCA_014825455.1 Pseudomyrmex pallidus
TTTTTTTTTTTTTTTTTCCACTGTTTGCAGTTTTTTGGTTTTCAACGTGAAATATTCCGTCGATCAATGACCTTTTGCCGACTTTATCAGCGATTGCGGACTGTCCGCGGGAACAACGTACGCGAGAGACGAGCGATTTATCAATTTTCAGACCGCCTGTTCCGCTGTATAAAATATCATCCACTCGTTTGCTCCTCCTCGTCGGGGATAGCTCGTGCGATCGCCCAGGGCTACCCGCGGGATAATAATTATTATTTCACGCGGTTAACGAACGAATTGTGTCACGAGCAATGCCCGAACACGTTCGCCGGTCGGAAGAGGGAGAGAGAGGGAGAGAGAAAAAAAAGAGGAATACCGGTCGGATGTTACGAGGATGGAAAAAGAAAAATGCGCGCGCTACCTCGCGTAATTACCGTGGAACGTGAAATTCGAAAATCCTGATTGGCGTGCGTTCCCCAGGAAAGAGTCACGTTTGGCAAATTTTTGCAGCCCCCGATCACCGCCGCGCGCGCGGCTCTCCATTTTCAATAACTTTTTTCCTTCCAATAGCTGATCCCGGTCCTCCGATATTTATTATCACGGAACTGAACGACACTTGCTAGATATATGTGATTTACCGAAAAAGCTTTGCGAGCGGGAAATGTCGTTTTCGTTTTAAACGTCGCGGTGGAAACGGTTTTAATAATTCACCAATGAAATTGTCACTCACACACATCAGTCAGGGTACAATGTGGTACACATTTCTCTCTCTTTTTTTCTCTTCCCATTATTATTGCAATAAGATGTACGTAATGTAATATATAAATGATCGTTAAGTGCGTCATTGTTTTTTTTTTAATTGAGCAAAATGGGATTGCAAGTTACGCTTACTTGACACAAAATTGTGTAAATCTCGCGTGTTAATTATCACTGATTACTAACTCCGCCGCTACATGATAGCAGTTCAATTACTATTTATTAGCGATCGACCTGAGCACTGTAGACACATTTAAACTACTAATTACTAATTTGTCAGTCAATTCGCTTTGATTTGAGAACATATAGATATTTGGATTAATTTTATATTATACTTCAATCGAGTGGAATAAAATATTTAACATCTCGATTTGTTTGCACTTTATATCGTTTTTTGTCTAATTTGTTTGTTGCGAGATAAATAACTAAATAGTTTTATCAAGAGACACGGTAGTGCCTCGCGTTAAGTTCACGCGCAATGAAGTTGCGAAGCACTTATCGTGCGCATTATTATTTCACAAGAGTTGTTTCTTTCAGTCTTTTTTCTCTGAGATTTTTATTTAAAAAACAATTATCATTTACGCGAAGAAATTATCTTTTGTTGCAAAAATGCAGCGAAACGAAAGAAAACAAATAGGTGTGGGTTGTCAACAATTATTTCGACGGTCAAGTTCCTTGTTACGTCCACCCAAAGCTTTCGGCAAACAATCGGAAATAAAATTAATAACGATTGTTTGCCGACGTGTTAATATCGAAGGAAAATACGGGGAAGAGTAAATACACGTTGGAATTTCATTCTCTTCGCGCGCCTCCTGCAGGAACCCCCGAGACAAGAAAGCAAGGTGGAAGATGAAACGACATTGCGAGAAGGAAGCAGCGAAGGGGAAAGGGTCACCGACTCGCCCTGCTTTCACAGCCTTTGTTTATCCTCTTCGGGGACGAACGTTTTACAGTCGTCAGGTTGCCAAAGAGAGAGAGAGAGAGAGAGAGAGAGAAAGAAAGAAAGAAAGAAAGAGAGAGAAAGACTACCTATCTTCATGGACTCGATTCCCGTTTGCTTTTCTTCGAAACTACTCGGTCACCAGACCTATTAACGAACGTCGATGATGAACGATACAAATATTTTTTTTAATTTATGTAGACGAAAAAAAGAGAGAGAGAGAAAGTAGGAAACTCGTTTCCCTTCTACGAAATCTAAGTTGAATCTTTTTTAATTTACAAGACGGTCTCACTTCGTAAATAGATATTGCCGTGATAAGTCTGACAAATGCCCGGACATGGTCCGACGTGTGTACATTATGCTCGCTACGCGATCGCGTATGTATGACCGCATGTTTCATCGCGTGAATCATAAGACGGATAAAGAAACGACGACGGTAAGAACGTACACGTCGTTTCCTTTTACGGATTCTCTCGTGTGCTACGGATTTTATTCCCGCGACGAACTTAATACGCGGATAACGTTGAATAATCAGTTTTCAATGGAGGGCGTGGAGAATTCAAGTATCGATCAATCAAGATTAAAGCCCGAACCGACGGAGAATTCTTAATTCCTCGGTGCCTTAATTCATCCCGTGGTAAAAAAGTGGAACTCTCGAGTGATACCCGGTGGATACCACGGGAGAATCAAAGAAAAAATAGTCGAGTGAAACGGAAGAGAATAACCTGTTACGTGGCGCGGTGCCCCGGGGATCGGCACCTTTGAGCGCGATGTGGGGTCCGGAGATCCCATCCCCTCTTCCCCCCCGTGGCGCACCCCGGGGCACCGCGTGCAACACGAACGACAACAAACCGAGAAACACGCGTACCCGTCATCCCCCTTCGAACGCTGCGAGGAACGGAGCCGAAAATATACGCGTTCGGCTTGATATTAACCAAAGTTCGGGAACGGTTCGCGGTCGGATCTTGTAACAAAAATTAATATAAGCGATAAGTCGTGGCTCGTACACAAGTAGGTACCGGGGACGCGTGCCTACGGGGACGGCAAGATTTACATACCGGTATGTGAATCACGCCAGTTTTACGCGACAAATTTAATAGGCCTATTAAGATACAGTCGAATATCGTTTATATTATCGATGAATAATTTAGACTTTGTAATATTTTCCCCTCTTTTTTATAATCATTAATAGAATAATAAAATGCCCTTAATTCTTAATAAATTTCTCTTTTCATAATACAATGTTTTACTAGCTATTTAATGAGAATAAATTTTCAAAGCAGTTGAATATATATATAATAAATATGAAGATGAACGAATTACTTTGTAATATTATTGAACGTATAATATTAATTTTTTTTACAAACAAACGTATACGCACGCGTTTACATCGGTTTTTATTTACGACAATATAAAATTAAAAGTACTTTCACCGCGTGTATTATAACAATAACAAATTAAAATGTAATGCAATAATAATATTGACTATACGATATTTATATATGATGTTTAATCTCCAAATTCAAATTTAACAAAAATGTATTAAATATGTGATATGATACACGCATATAAATCTGCCAGAGTATAGGAGATCAGGAAAGCTGTATCCACAGCTGCTTCAACATTCATTCACCGACACGTGTACGTATATATATATATATATTCGTACACACAAATATGTCCATATAAGTCGGACAAAACCTACCTCGGGCTGTCATCCAACACGCCAGATATAATGTTCGCTAATGATGCAACGCGTACAAAGGCGTCACGGAATCTCGCATTGTGACGAGGAGCCGTGATTTATACCCAATTACCGACGAATTCAACCCCGCGCACACACGTTGTCGGAAAAAAGGCGAATCCTACGGAAAAGCCGGAGGATTAACGGCCAATCAGTTTCGCTTTCGTAGCTGTCCAAGAGAGATGTGCGCGTGACAGTTCGTTTCTTTTAAGTTTCGGGCTATTGATAAACTCTGAATGCGAAAACCACGTGCGCGCACGATAATGACCACTAATCATGCGATAATCCATTGAATTATAAACGCGCTCATTTACGCCGCGTATGGCACCGTATAATTATTCGAGTTTAAATGAGGATGCTTTCGCGCAAACGCACATGTATGCAAGTTTCGTCCAAATTGCGAAAAATGAAGAAAAAGCAAGAAAAAAAAAAAGTCGCGTATCTCGAAGACAAAAAACAAGCGACTTACAAAGAGAAAACGCGCGTGTGCCAGGCGCAAATATTTAAGTGGATTCCAATTTTATCGTTGACAACAAACAAATTTTACAATGCAAATATCGGGTGTAAAAATGCAAAAGTGGGATTTCAAGCGAGATTTCGCGGAAATTGTGGCATTTTGACGCCGCGGGACTGTGTACGTGCTTTGGGCACGCTCGATTTCCCACGAGCGTGTTTCTCGCGCGACCACAAAGCGGTTCTCCATTTCTAGGCGGCGTTGATTCATGCGTTAGAAAAACTCGGCACACGATTATTCCATTCGAAAAAAAAAAAGGAAGTCGCGATGTTCCGTCGATGATACGGATGACTTGCCAGCCCGATACCGCCATGTCGATGCATTCATGCATCGTGTTCTCATATTGTTTTGCCCTCGTGCATATTCAGCAGCACATACGGAGGTATTCAAATCTCTCCCTCCCCTCCTCCCTCTCTTGTCCCGACACTGATGTTAAATTGGAACAGTTCAAGTATTCCCACTCAATATGGCGTATTAGGCAGTTGTTTGCATGTTCTTTGCATACATCCCGTTTCGATATTGAGCGTCGCAATTATACGGACGCTTATTTTCATGTATTCCGCGCGCAAATTCGTTACGCATTGAGAGGAATACACCGCGCGCGCCAAACAAACACATCGCAGAAATACGAAGTGAAATTTACTTTGCGACGAATCTCTGAGATTGTTCAAAACCTTTCGGGATTATAATAACGTAAGCGGTGTCGATAAAGAATATAGCATTGAGGATAGCGCACGTTGCTTTTTCCTCGGAAAAAAAAAATAAGAAGTAACCGTCCGACCTCATCTACTCGGCTAGTGCTCGTTACGTCCAACTAAATTTTTCAACGTGGTTGCGGTGAATAGGGGATATACCTTTCTATCTCCCTGGCTTCCTCTTGCCGTCAGATAGTCGGTCCAAGCTACTGCCTGGCAATGCTAGTTGTTGAAAGAAAAACATCTTGCATGCACAGTGCATGCATACGTTATGCACACACACGCTCCGCGTGCTTTCGGTTACACAAGCGAGAGTGTTGGTTTCAGTTTACTGCAAACGTCGCGCGGTATCCCACCCCTCTTTCCCAACCCTTTTACAATGTTTGACCCTGTTTTCATATTTTCGCTCTTTTTCCTCTTTCTCTTCATTATCTTAAGTCGACGCTACAAAAGATACGCGGATAGATGGCCCAGTTCTCTCGCAACGTTGAAACATACGCTTCCTATGTATGTACGGGAACACACGTTTCTTTTTTTACTAAAGTTATATTTTTTGCGAGAATTTCTTTATCCCGTGTGTTGCGCGCACATTTCTCATTTCGATAATTCTGCAATTCAATTTTTACGTACATCACGTCAAGTTCTTTACATATCGTTCTTTGTACGTAAAATTCCGTTAAGAGTTCCCTCGCTCGTATCCACAGATTGTGTTGTGATACCGTTTCTCTCGCTGCTTACCCCTTTTTTTTTACACTTTCCACTACATAGCGATTACGAAGCGGTGCTCGGGACTCGGATGGCAGAGAAGGTGTTCGTAAAATTGCTCCGTGTAATAATTTCGCACGAAGTGACGCGAGGGTGGCAAAACGCACGCATGAAGCGTACTACCAGCTCCGCAAGCAGTAACCCTCGAAGTAACCCCCTTTAAAAGTAACTTTCGCGGCACCTATTGCAAGTCACCCCTTATGTCGAGACACCCTCTTTGTAATTTTCTTCGTGAAACGTCACGCTGCAACGTCACGAATGCGCGACACATCGGATCAACCGCGCGAATCACTTTAACTGCGCGATTAGGCACGAGGTTCAGCAACAATGAGTCGATCTCGACGATTTTCTTTCGCTGCTATATGACGCGAAAAAAAACAAGTCCACGTATATAACCCACGTAAGCAATCGCGGAGAAGCAATCTCGCGATGAGGGTACTTCGGCGGGGACCAGAAATTTATCGCCTGTCTGTAAATGGATCGAAATCATTTTTTATAACCGCCGTAAAGTTCAGTAACCAGAGGTTGCAGATAAATAGGGAGGAAAAGGGCTTTATGTCAAAATTTTATGTGCGCGCACTTCCGAGAGAAAAACTGCGGCGCGGCGGCCGAATTACACATTTTTACAACTGCTTAAATAATTTTTACCGTGCGTCTCTTCGCGCTGGCTACGTACACACACACACACACATGTGCGCGCGAAGAGGCAAAATATTAAATTTTAAATTGACACGTCGAGCCACTAAAAATACATTAGCGGACAGTGATATAACGTGCTGCGTCGTATCTCGTCCACAATTTGTCTTCTCGCGGTATACGTCGTAACGTAACGTCCTTTACCCGGACGTTTCAGTCGTCTTGAATTGCTCAACGACTTTTGTCTCTTCGCAAACGTTTCTCGTAAACCAAAACTCTTTTCCGAGAAATGTCTAGCTCAAGTACAGAATTTTATTCGAAACAAATCGAAAAGAAAAAAAACTTAATCGAAAAACAATATAAAACACTTGAAACGCAAACATTTCAAATATAAACACACGATAATTGCTTATCGAAAGCAATAATGAAACGTTTAATAGTTGCGTGTTGCGTAAAAGAGGATTGATGAACAAACGTGCCGAAAAGAAATACGATGCCGGCAAAGAAATTTCGCGGTTCTTTGATGAAGAAAGCGAAAGAGAAAGACAAACATATCTCCCGCGGAACGTGGAAAACGGGAATTTGCGAAGGGAAAAACCGCTAACGCACGGTTTGCCTTCATAGTATCCTCTCCCCTTCCCCCCCGTCATTTCCCGTTTATACGGTCGCGTGTAAGCGATACTCGACGAAGGAGAGCGAGATTCCGCGTTTACCCGCCGCGGCTTTAACGTTCCACGTAAGACGATACGTTTACACGAAGTCGATATGAACCTGGCACTTTGTGTGTGTATGTGTGTGTGTGTGTATATAGAACACGCTTCCAACTACGTCGAGTTTATCTCTCGCGAGATCCGCAGTTTTCGTGCCGTTACGAGAGAGGTCAATCGGTCCTTTGGGGAAACCGGGCGAAGATTTTGCTCGGCGCAAATGAAAAGTAATCTCGATTAAACCGTCTTTTCCGTTCGCGAACGTGTTCGCTATTCATGCGCGCCGTTCAAAAAAGCGATGCATTATAATATCGTATCAATAAAGCGGTGTGCTGTGTGCAACGAGAGAAACGAAATTTATATTATTTTAAATTTATCGTTATAATGTTAAATTTAGCAGCAAATTTAAATATAACTTCATTAATTTCTGATCGAATTTTCCCTCCGATTTATTTCGGTCATTATTATTGCAAGAACGTGTGCAAAAGGAATAAAATGAAATCTTTCTCGACAATCCCATTTGAATTTTAATTACAACCGCAGTACTAAGATCGATGTTTAAGAGAGTGATAGAATTATTATTTCACAAATACATTATGTAACTTCATAATTACATTTCGTCTGCGCGAATCGATCGTATCGACAAGAATGCGATTCCATTTACTTCCAATAATGAATGAGATCCACATATTTTAGAAATAATCCAACGACAATCCGCGTACGGATTATCATAGTTTAAGTTTATTTTCGCGGTAAGTCGATGTGTGTGCTCAGTTGTCTCGGGGACTTAATTCCGGCGCATCGCGTGCGCGCGATATACAACCCGTAAGTACGAGAGAACTCGGATTTATCTTTCGCGAGATCCGGGACTTTCCGTGAACGACGAATCGGGCTAAGATTTACTCGCAACGTAGCGAATATTTTTCACCGGCGTCGAGATCTCGCCGGAGACGAACGCAAACCGGAAAACGATTGCGATCGCTCCGGTTTATTCCTGACCGAACCGCGTACCGTAGCCTGCGATGTAAATTATAATAACAAGATTACAATGTTTACTAACTTCAGACAATTGCAATATTTAAAATCTGCATTGTATTACAAACTGTGCAAATATATTGGTGAAAACAATTGTAATGCGTTTACTATTTTCTTTAAATTTTTAGGGTCTCGTCTCTCCGTAAAAATATTCACGAAAGAAAGAATTGGCTTCACGAAAAGTTTTGTCATTAACGTTTTTCCGAGGTAATCAGAGAACTCACGAGTCTTGATTACATGTGGCTTCGTCAAAGGGGAGAAATATATTTTCAGGTTTTCGTTAAGACAGTGTGCCGCCCATTAGAAGAGCTCCTTAACGGGATGTAATACGAAACTCGACCATAACGGCGTTGCATCGAGTTGCTCCGAACGCGGAGGAGAGATGTCATCTAATCTCTCTCTTTCTCTCCCCTTCTCACTTAACAGTCATGCTTCGAATTACGGTTGACGAATATCCGCCGTAAATTTCGACGATATAAGTTTAAACATCGACGTGTCGGTGGTTGCCCTTTCCGTCCTCGCGATAAGTTCCCGTAAATGAACGGGCGATAAGAGTCGATAGACGGTTCAGTTTCTCTTTTTTTTTTCCCTCCACATTTTACAATTTCGAGCTCGTTCGCGGTTGAGCGAATATTGCATGATTTATTTCATAGATTTCCCGCCATAGAAAACTCGAATGTTGTCCGAGAAAAAAAAAACGTTCGTTCATAACAAAACGACCCTACGACCTCCTCGGTCGGTCAAGTTAGGTCGCCGACTCTCGGAAAACTTTTAATACATTTACGTTGGTCCTCGAGACACACCGGAGTTCCCCTCTTCATCCTCCTCCCGAGTTCCTAAGAACGTCACGTAATCCAAATGCCGTTTATACTGCACCGTTGCTTTTACGACTTCAAGCGGTCGTATAACAAGTCCGGATTACCGAACGTCTATCTCGGACTCAGTGTCCGCCGCTGAACACGTGTGAAAAGTTGATTATTTATACTTGTGTGTGGAGTATTTACACGCACACACAAGTAATAAATGTGTATGTTTATCACATTTTACATGTATTCGTTATTCTACACAAACGCCCCTTAATATTACACTCTTCATTTTTGTCACGTGAAGTATTCCTCGTGCAAAATCCCCGCTAATCCAAACCTAAGTAGTAATCCAGTGTCTGTACTTACGAACATTTGATTATATCGCTAATACCGCGTGTAATATCAAGTTTAACATCTCTTGAGATAAATCCTATGAGAGGAAGCGAGAGAGAAAGAGAATCAAATCGCGGCGTCAACTTGCACACGCGGCTTAACTCCGACTCGTTAACCTAAACTGCGGAATCTATGTGGGGAATAAGGTGTGCGCTTGACAGACCCGTTGAAGCACGCCTAGTCGTGGCAAGTACCGATATAACGTCGAGCAAACGCCGTCGCCCCCGTCCCATCTCACCGACTTGACGGACATGAACGGGAAGTGCATCGTCGCGGAAATACGTGTGTTTCGTCGTACGGCGCGCGCGATACGATTATCTACGTTTATGGACGCCTACTCCTCGGCCGTATATTGTACGTCGGGGGAAGTTATTGCGGACTGCGGCTCCGTGTGACATTCCCTCCGACGTTGCCCTCCTGATGAGGGATTATCGCGTGCGCGATCGTGGCGTTGAGATGTGCGCGCCTGAATACGATTTAAGGTCGGCGTCACAGAGGGTGAAATCCGCTTCGTGATGACGTTGGCGAAACGTTCCGACGAAGACAGTGGACGGAATCCGCCGTTACCCTCAAAAGGAAGCGGTTGTCACACGTCGCTGTGTTCGCTCCGCGCGTGCGTTTAAATTAAACGTTTTAACATTCCGATCACACGGAAGGATTTTTTACGCGCGTATCGTGCATATATAATCGCTAAGTATACATAATAATTTTTCTACTGGAGAGAAAAATTGTGTATCGAATATAAACAGAAAAAAGTTTGAAACTTTTAACCTGGCGTACAACTTCAAACTTGGGAATCAGTAAAGAAATCCTTTTAAGAAGAGACGAGACAAACGTTTTTAATGCGAATTGCGACCTTCGAGGCTGATATCGCATCATGTGTTACAACCTGCTCTCTACAAGGACGACCTGTGCATATACGCGCGCGCTCAGGTGTCTTATTCGCCCGTATGTACGCGCCGACCGAAGACCGTGAAAAGTCCCGAAGCGATCGCATCACCTGCCGCACGTGAGCTGCACCTGGCCGCAGACATCTAAATAAGTCTGTTAATCTTCCAAGGACCACCTTCAAATGAAATCACACACACTCCGTACACGGCGTATTAAAGTTCGCGCATCTGCGAACGTTCTCACGCCGCGCATTCGAGAAATTCTCATTATCCGTGTTTCTCGTTTGCGTTTGTCAATTATTTCTCTCGTTGCTACGTTATTCATGGAATTCTTTATACACACATGAGCGCACGCGTGCGCGCACATGCATTTATAATCAATAGGATGGCCTTTCTCGCCGATGTCATATTGGATCGCGATCCCAGCGCGTATCCTCCTTCGACTATCTCTCGGTATATTTGCCGAGAATATCGATACCTATTGGCATTTACGCCAACCGTCTGACACCGGCGAACGTGCCTTTGGCAATCTCGGCAGTACACGACCGGCATTATTGACTCGAATAGGACGTGCACTTCCGCCTCGAAGATCGACCTAATTTGTCGCGTTAGTGCCAGAGAGTCCCCGGATGCTACTGTTGCGATGACACTCGCAGAATTCAGCCTAATGATCGTTATAGTTTCGCGAAATCACATCGATGCACTTTAGTTGACAAACGTGCCGCGCGCAATCATCCGATGTTCCTGATTCAACACGTCTCACGTGTGCGTTACACGTGAAATGTGTAATTTCACAATTAATTACACAAAGGTAATGTGTATATTGAAATTTATCAATTTAAATAACCGTTTGTTTGTATACATATAAAAGAAAGAAGATATTTGATATCAGGAAATCAAAGTTGAAACATTTTTCTGCAGAATTTTGGTTTCTCTGTCGAAAACTATTTGCACAGCTCGATTTTTATACTAAAAAAAATATATATAATTTTCTCTTTTTCTCTTCAAACAGAATATTTCACATATTTATAATAGATATCAAGACAGTTGTTAATATAACTTTTGGTAACATTTGGATTTGCACGTCTTTCTCTCAGCCCCAACGTGTTCGACTCTAACGCGCGCCACTTCGAAAGCTCGACATAACAATCTACATTATCCGTGTGTACTCTACACGCGCGTTTACAACGCTACAGTTGTGTGTATACTCTGCGTTATCTTGCGCTCACGTTAACCCACCTGGTACATTGCGCGTGTGCGCGCGTGCTAGACTACTTATCTACTTTGATGTATCACTCCGGAAACTCCGCGCGCGAGCTCACTCTCCCTCTCTCTCCCTCTCTCTTTCTCGGTCCCTTTCCCTACCCTTGGCAACCACCTCGTTTTCCGGTGGTTACAAGAGCCGCGCCAATGGTGGCAGGAAATTCGCGAAACTTCACTTTCGAAAGTTATGCGTCCGCAGCACTTTGCGGTTCATCGAGTGCCGCAAGTAGAGATAATTTCGGACGAAATTTCTGCGAATTTACCTGGTTGAAATTAAAGCGACTCCCCTTCGTCTAACGAGGGAGCCAAACCTGCACGCGTTTAACACGTCGACTGCCAAGTGAGTACGGCAATCGAAAACTCCAAAATCTGCGCGCGATATTTACAGATGGGCGATAAGTCGCGACGGGAGTTTATCGTATGTTACGCCAGAACGTATCCTGTGAAATTACACGCCCGAAGCAATCTTTATCGAGCTGTAATAGTTTTAAAACGTCGTGTCAAAGAACATTACCGGGCGAGTAAAGCGGGACGTTTTTTTATAGGATGTCGTATTTTATGCCGTCATGTAACCCATCAACAATGCGCTGCAAATTTTAATGTCGACGTAAAAACACACAGTTAAAAAATTATAATCGCTTAATCGAGAGATTTGTTGCGACGTAAAAAGATACAAACAGTTCGATACGTGATGTTTTAAAATGAATGTCAATTTCTTTCAATGCGTATTCAAACAACATGATTCTTCGTGTGCGCATCGTTAACCTGTGCGTTGTATCGAACTAATGTTTGACATTGTTCGCGCGTTCTTACCAATACTTTTTGATCGTAAATGGAGGCCTACTTGCTTTTACGTCTCGCAGACGTGGATACGCGATCTCTCTCCGAGAGAGTTTCTATCCTACAGCTATCGCGCAATCGACGCTAAAACCAGATCGTGTTGCACTCCTCCGAACAAGTATTGCGCATGTCCTTGACACTTTTTCAGGAAACTCTACGCGCTTCCTTGAGATCGGGTGACACGGTCGACTTTCCGATCAGCGGGAAAACATTGAGAAGTAACGGAACGAATCGACGGAGCAAATGGTCCTCGAGACGGAAGGAAGACGACAGGTCGAAGGAAATCTCTCTAGTCGTCGATAATTTATATAAATTTAATTTTAGAGAGCAAACTTCAATCGAGTCAATTATACTAATTGCCGGAATTGCAACGCGACGAGAGTTCTAATTTGTTGTTGTCATACGTTTTTTATTCAACGTTAGATCAATTTATTTTCTTACTATACTTTTTGTAAATATCCTGTCGCGTGTGAAACAAAAACTATTGTATTTATGAAAACAAAATATATGTTTATGCAAGGCTATTGAGAGAGAGAGAGAGAGAAACCTCATCTTCGTCTGTTATTTTTTTCCGAAAGTCGCGTTGATTTGCAATCGTCGGATAGTCGATAAGCGATCCTTTTCTGCTTTTGGCTCGAGCGCACGAGGATTTTCCCCTCCTCCGATGATGCCACGATGTTACCTCGCGTACAAAGGAGGAAGAAACGATATCTTCGTAATGTGGCTCTCTGCTCTTTTCCTCCTCTTCCTCTCCGTCTCATCTTCCTCCGTTCTGTTCCAGCGTCATCATTTATTCGAGGTGCCTATTTACGCGCGAGCCTTCAAAGCCGCTTTCACGAGATAACCCTAGCTCGCTCGAGCGAGATAACGTCAAAGTGGTCTTCCGTCGAGGGATGCCGCGGTCGGAGAGAGAACCGATTGAAATAGCCACCGTGTATGTGGTGCGTGTGTGCGACGCGCTCTTGCGTGCGTATGTGTGTACGTGTGTATGTGTATTTTTCGAGGATGAGCGATCAAAACGATCGGAAGCGGCGTCAATGAGAAAATAAACGCCAACCTCGAGAGAGGCTTGACCGGCGCGAGACACGAAACATCGGCCGGAGTCTTTATAGTTTCGCGCGAAGAAATTTGCCCCAACTTTCGTGATACGAAAAGAGAAACGAAATTTAACCCCCAGGACCGTACATCTCGCGCGTCGGCATCGTAAAGCGTATTCGCGAACAGCCACGGCAACCACAACGAAATGAACAAAGTTTTCTCCAAGAGAAATTGCGACCGGACTATACAACCAATGAAATGTGTTCGCCAAGTTCAATGAGTTCGGTATTTAAGGCGTGTGTATTTCGTTTACGCGCTTATTTCAATCAGAAACACAAAACACGTAATGAAGCCTATTAATATTTAATATGTAAAATAACATGTAAAGCCTATTAATATTTAATATGTAAAAATTAAATAATTACAAATACTAAGCAATAAATAACGCGCGCTACGATAAAACAATATTTACATTTTCAATGCGTCAGCCAATAAAATGATATTGATGCGAAAATTCGCGGTGACTGTCAAAATTGATCTCCCTATGGTAAATTGTGTCCGACTTTGAGGGTTTAAGAACACAGACATGAGTCACAAAGGAAGAAGGGTGTACACGCCCGAGTGTACGGCTGGGAAACTGTTTTAATGGAAGAACGATCAAAACGAATCGGCATCGCATCGGGAGCAGCCATGATGAAAAGGCGAATGTCAAGTTCGGAGGGTGGGAAATGTCGAGGCGGAAGAGGCCACCGACGTATCCCCGAAATTTCTTCAGAAGAAACGAGGAAAAGGTGAATCGATTCCGCACTCGGATGGCACGTGAATTTCATTGTGTCCGGAGATAGACGAGGGGAAAAGGGAGAATTAGAGGATGTCAACGCGCGCGACATCACGCGTTTAGTGGAGCGCGTCAAAATGAACATCTGCAAGAGTTTGTCAAATTTACGAGCAGACTCTCGTGCATCGTTTCACGACGGGCACTAAATAAGGAAAGGGTGACGTAATCGATCTACTCCGCGCGCGCATAAGACACACGAGAATGTTCTCCGAGAGAGGGTCGGAGGAATTTTGGGTGGTAGGTCCATAAAGAAACGTGATATATATATATAACCGTGTCCGAGAAGAGAAAGGAAGGAGAGAAGACTGTTAAATAGATTACGTCTTGGACATAAAGTTGTGTAACAGCTGCGAGTAACGTTTAAAACGCATTAATTAGTATTAAAATTCAACGCGTCATTTCCTTTTTACATTTTTTTCCGAGACGTTTAAATATTTTGCGACCGAAATCTCATGTGTGCTCGCTCGTGTCTGACTCACACGACGCAAAGAGGAAATCTGACGATTACACGAAGGGAAAGAGAGAGAAAGAGAGACCTGGGGGAACGAAAGAGAAAGCGCATTGGTAAAATGCGTCGAAGTGACGTTTGAAGCGTATGAGGGAAAGAGGGACGAGGAGAGGAGGAGAATCTTCGAAGCGCGAACACATTGAGGGAACTCGCGGAACGGCCGCGCGCACACGGTAATCCATCACTTGCTGTCTATGCCAGTTCCGTGGCAGGCGCCCCGGGCTAAACCAATCCATGCATTTCATTCCGGTGACTTCACTCGAACCCGCCATTTTTCATCACACGGCGTGGCTGCATCATCATTTTCTGATACGAAGCGTATACCCGACCTATCGCGCGCCGACCGGCACCTCCTCCGGCGACTCGTCCGCGGAAACGCAACCATTCTCCGCTCCCGTCCTGACGATAACGAGAAGGCACACTCCAGGACTTGCGATATTCGACGTTCCGAACGATAGGTATTATCGGGAAATCGACTGCGCCGTCATGCAATTAATCCCTCGTCGGATTTCTTTTCTGTACAACTCAATCGAATAAGACGGAAACGCGTACGAAAAAAAAAAGAAGAAGAGATTTGAGATCTGTACTACATTTTTACTTTTAACACAAACACTTCCTTTTGTATTTCTCTGTTGTTCTACTTGCGGTTCTGTACGTGCGATGACGGTGCACGAAGCGAAGAAATAACTTTTTTCTCTTTGTTTTTTCGTGTGTCGATGTGTGTGGAGACACCGAGCAGTGCATTAACAAAGACTGTTTCTGTTGGTGACTCGGGAGTTTCCGAAACCGCGCGGCGAATCGGCGCCGCGTAATACCTTAAAGAGTACTTCTTTCCAGGGAGAGAAGTCTCTCTTGTACGCGGCTCGAGACCGAACTTTCCGCAAGAGTCGCGATCCATCATCGGAATAGCCCCTCGAGGCACACCGTTGCAACGAACTTCCGGTCACTACGCCCGACTCTCTTCTTCGAGGGATACGTGGACTCGGGGACTACAAAGAAAAGTTGTCCCGCGTATATCTAACTCCTTCCACCGCTACCGTATTTTGTCTCGCGCAGCTTTGTTTCCACGTTGTATACGACGAAACGCTGCCTACTCCGGAACATTTTCAGGTTCCGTACGACGAAAACAAAAGGCCAAAAACAAACAAACGGGTTCTGGAAAATCGACAACAGCTGCGCGATATGTGCAAATAAAAAAAACATACAAATGTGAGTAACACAAAATCGATTAACGATCTGGGAGACGAGAGAGTTAATTATTGTCTGTCATTTGCGTGACGTTTTCTCTCAATTTTATTTCTTGTGTCAGGCGACTCTCTTTGTCTCGGGCGCGTATCTTTAGATATTCCGAGACTAAGCGAAACAAAATTCGGTTCCGCAAAATCTAAATATTCACACGCGTATCGGTATACCAACGTATCTATATACCGGTTGCGTTTTTGAAAACGAAACATACACGACACGTTACAATATGCGTTTTCTCTTTCACAAACCGCGCTGCTGCATGCGTATATAGGATGAAATACGGCGCTGTAAAACATGATGCAACAAACCGCTAAAATAACTACGCTGAAATAACTATGTGGCCGTGGTCAAGTTTATGCACTGTTATCTCTCTTTTATATTTTCTGACAAATCATATAATAATATTTTATAGTTATCTGTTTTGTTACTGTGTTCTCTTTTTGTTTGTTTGTTCTTTTATTTTTTGTTTATATCGCACTTCCCGTCCGCGTTGTCTCTTCTTAAGAAATACAAATTATGAGGGAGGGAGGGAGGTGTAACCTCGAAATAAATCTTTCATTCCGATACGTCGTTTTTCGAGCCGCGCCGGTGCTCGAGACAGCTGGGCACCGCGAACGAAATAAATTTCGTCGTTTATGTTTCGCAACGGAGGCTCTGTAATGTAAACCATTCGTTGCGACTAGTCGGTTCGCGTCTGTCACGTACACATCGCGACGAATCCAGTAATTAAATCAAAATCCGCGAAGCGAGCAGCAAAGTAAATGAGCGATGTCGGTGTGTGCCGCGCCGGCTGTCTTTACTGTGCCGCGTCGGTGTCGCCGCCGTTGATTTTCCGGTAGCATTGGTAGCAAATGCGACCAAACGGGAATATAGGAAACGGCTGTGAAAGAGGGTAACAGCAAAGAGAGAGAGAGGTGAAAGAGCAACTTGCAACGTACGAGCTCTGCTACGTAGCTGCACAGACGTGAAAATCGTGTGAATGTTGCCGCGTCAAGGGCTCAATTAGCGAACGATAACGAACACTCCAAAGTAAACACGACAACGAAAGGATTGGCTGAACTCGCCGTTCCCCCGTGTACGACAAGCCCGGCAAACGCGCTGCGGAAAATCACCGTAGATTTGCGCTAAATGCGAAATTTGCCCGCTAAAAAAGAATATTATTCGCTTCATTGCCATTTTCCTTCTTTCGGATCGGAATTAGGAAGAAATGGAATTAGTTTTGAAAAAACAGACACGCGAATTCGTTGAATGAAGCGATAATGAGCTGCGTAAAATAATATTTGCGTTGATCGCTTTCGTAGTTTGAGTGTAACGATAAAAATGCGATATTAATTGACAAACTATATATGATTCCGCGAATATCGATATTCCTCTCTCATCAAAGATTAAATCAATCGCTGTCAAACTGTATCTTTCGGATACTTCTATTTTTAAAAATCGTACATTTGATAGAAATACGTGTGTGCACAAAACTCGTTACAATTCCTTTCAGCGCAGTTTATACGTTTATTTTATGCGATTTGCTACTTGCAACAATGGAAACAGCCGCGCGCGTTAATCGCGGTATACTTTGTTTTGTTTCAATTATTTATTAATTGAAACAAATATCACATGTATAACGCGCGCGCGCCCGATCGAAAGTAACCGACTGTTATGCGCGCAACCGAGATCTACATTTTTCGTTTCAGCGTAAATAATGTAAAAAATGGAAACTGTTTTTGCAAACAGCGCTTTTTGGTTTATCTGTTAATTTCTTACCGTTAATAAATAAATACGATCATATCATGATATTTCGAAATAAAAAAACTAAAAAAAAAAAAAAAAAACCTCAAAAACCGTCGGTATTCCATTTGCTTTATAGCGCAACCACTTTTTGCACACACACACACGCACCGGTTTGATCATTTCGCGGAATCGCGTTACTAAACAATATGCAAATTCAATAATAATATTAACAACATAGTGACATCGTCAATTGCGCGCGATTTTATCGACAACAATAACGGGTCACTCGTCCGTGATATCGACCCGGGGTATATCGGTGCGCGCTTCGTTTATGTAAAAGCGACGCGCGTTCGCACGGGGCATCAATTAATCTCTCCGCGAGAGAGAACTTTACTGCCGCTTTGGTACGTTTACTAGCTTTGGTCAAGTAGTTGAGCTTGCGTGATAACTCCGCACGACGAAAGCAGGACTTAAGTCCTTAAAGGGATTTAAGTGTAAGCTGATTAAACGTCGACGACGCGACCTTCGGATCTTCGAAGTCGATTGAACGTGAATAAATGAGAGACCAATAGTCGGGTATCTCTGACGGCACGCCGTCGCATTTCGATGATCGAATCAGCGTATCTTTTTCTTGTTTCCTTTTTTTTTTGCAATCGCCGATATTTGCCGGGAATCAACGCGCGCGTTTATTTATCGTCGCGCAATATTTTTATTGTTATCACCGCGACGTCGAAGAATCTATCGACACGTGTATTCCGTGATGTTTACGCATGTTTACATACAAAACTCGCGTATATCGTTCGCGCGTTTCCCTTTGTCCTCTTGGAAATACCGTTGCATTCGTGTTATATCCGCAAATCCACCCGGGCGCAGTTTAAAGGCACGTATCTCCCGACGCTTTCGAAACTTCCGCCCGCATCCGCGCCTCGCGTTTCCAGAGGCGCAGAACACGGAGCGCCGGCGAATGCCGGCGGTGTGTCTATAAAAGAATGGAGAAAAGGAGTTCATCGCGGCGCGTTCTCCGCGTCTCTAACGAACGCGCCGCGAGAAAAGTGGCGGCGGTCCTTTCTTGGGTTGGTTATATACGCCTGGGCTCTCTCCGCTCTCTCTCTACGGTCTCTCTGCAGCGCGCGCGGAACATTATTAAGCCGCGTCTCTTTTCTCTGGACTTTGAGACGAGCCCCGCGTTTACCATTCGCAGCCCATGATAAATTGTGCATGGCGGAACATTTTAACGGCCTCGTTTCTTTCTGCGTTTAAGTACCGCGCAAAAAGAGCACGGAGAAATCTCACGAGAGAGAAAGAGAGAGAGAGAGAGAGAAAGATACGGGAGAGAGGAATGGCAGGAAGTGTATAAAGGAACACCCGGGTAAAAAGGGGTAGTGCCGAAAGGGGGAGTTGCCGCTTACCCCTTTAACTCTCGCGCGCGGTGTAAACGGCTCGCGGAAAAAAGAGTAACGGCGCGCGGTGAAAATGCCGAAAAGCCAAGCGTGTACATGGCTGATTCCTTCCATGTGGAAGGCGAGAACTTACGCTCCGTTTTCTGCTTGACGAAACCAGTCGACCGACGTCCGACGGTCGACGTACTTCCCTCCGCCGCGCCATCGAGCCAAACTAGAACGCGCGGTGCGTCGCGGTGCGGCGATCAGCGTGTGCGAAAAGCCGCCCTTGCAAACTCATTAGGAAGCTGAAATAAATACTGCACTGCACTCCGCTTTTCGCCTCGCGCCGCCGCTGTTGCCGCCGGTATGTTGCAGACTACAGAGAGAACTTCCGATGAGACGAAGGCGTGAGAAAGAGGAAGGACCGACGTAAGTGAGAGAGGTGCGACAAGAGCGGGAAGACAGAAGGGAGTAAAATAGAGAGCAAAGCGCGGATGAGAACGGCGAACATGGAGGACCTGCCGCGTCGCGTTTCACCAAAGTCAGATGCTTTTTTCCAGTTTTCGTGCTCCTGCCTGCAGAGTCGCGACGTTTCCCCCTTCAGTCGTCGACTCACTACTCGTCCTGCTCTCAAGTGTTTTGGTCGTTCGAGCAAGCTGGTACCCTTCTGTTTCTCCCTATACTTCTCAATTCTTCTTCCTTGCGTTCCCTCTCTCTCTCTCGTCTGCTTTTCCTTTCCCTTCACCCACCCGACCTTCCCGCCATTCTCTCCGTCCTTCCTTCCTTTATGTTCTTCCGCCCTCTTCTCATCTCCCGGCTGTTTCCACATCGATAAGTAAGAAGTCCTCGCGAGAACTCTTCGTAGGAAAATGTCGAGAACCGGCTGTTTCCCCGGTGCGGGTTGAAACAGAAGTACGCAGAAGGCGAACGAGATAAAGGGAAACGATGTCGAAGAAAGGAAAAAAGTTTGAAGACGGACTCTCTTCTTTCTTTCTCTCTTTTTTTTTTTTAACGTATTCTCTCTATATATCGCGAATTTTTCTTTCTATCGTCGACTCTGCGTACTACTACTTCCTTTTTTCTTCTGCTGCGCGAAGGTGCGCTAGTTGAAACTATATCCTCCGTTTCATAATGCAAATGGAATTACGCCTGTGTAACGATTACTCGCGGGGCTTTATCCGAAGCTGAAGTTGGACCAATTACACACACCGCGAGAGACCGCGCGAACGCGCAGCGTCATTAAACGCGCACATATCGTATTCACCTAGCGAGTGTAATTCAAGTTAAAATACATTTACAATTATTAATTCTGTTGATAAATCCAGCCGCAGTGCGTGAATATTTCGCGTTTGCGGGATGAAAACTCGTATAGTCAACAATCTATAAACTGTCACCGACATATACATGGAAATATCCCTATGGAGAAGAACTATGTAGCTTGTTTATCGGGCAAAAACCTTAATTATTAATAACAGATGCTATTAATATCATTGCGAAATTCTTCTCCATTTCCCACGACGAATACTCACACACGCACATATACGTAATTAGCCCCGTGTAACGGACAAATTTCCACGAACTGATATTGATTACTCGACCGAGATATTACGATTTAAAATTAATTTCGTGGAGCACAAGAGACGCGCGCGCGTGTGTGCGCGAGCCGCTCGCAGACAGTGCTGTAGCCCGCGCGGATTAGCTCCCCTCGTCCTGCGCGACCTGCTTCGTCGCTCTCCGCCGCCGCCGCCGCCGCCACCCCCCGTTAAGCCAACCTATTCTGTGATCCGCTTTCGCCATTTCAATTTCATTGTCCTCCCTGCTCGTCCGCTCTTCTCCGCGTCTTCCGCATCCTGAGAACGTCTACAGCTGCGCGCCTGCTGCCGAGGAGAGGGTCCGATAGGCGAAACGGGCGCGCGAAAAAGCGACCTTTTCGCGTCATCACTTTTCAGCTCTCGCCTGTGATCCCGAAGAAAGCGGTCGAGAAGGTTGCACCGCGCGGGCTTCGAGAGAATAAGCGAAATAATCTTTTTCCTCTCGGATAATCGGGGCACCGCGCGTGCGATTCTTTGGCGAGAGCGCCGGTCAAAAGAGCAAAGAATATATACACGCGATGAAATTTTCACGAGGTCACACGAGATACCCTCTTTTGAAGGGCTGTGAATATCGTCACGTGAGAAAGGAGAAAGATAGAGAGAGAGAGAGAGCTCGATTGCGCGCAATTTACGTCCGTGACACAAATCAAGGAGAAATCCACGGCGAAAGCGAGTGGCGCGAAGTAAGGCAAAATGTGCAACTTTATCCACTTAAATTGTGACGGTGTTTCTCAATTAAACTGACAACAAGGTTGTGAACGAGGCGAAAGAATTAAAAACGCAATTTGAAATGTGTTATTCGCGCAAACCGCGACGCACACACACCGCGCGACGAGCGACAACGGGCATGACAGACTTCGTGCCGTGCGTCGCATGATTTGCATCGTAAAACTCTGTACACATGTGTTTTAACGCGGAACGTGCAACCGCGATGAAATAATGGAGCATACACAATCGAGCGCATGCCGCTTCGGCCACGAACATGCAATTGCATTCGCGCGGCGGCGGCGGCGTCGACACGAAACGAGAAAGCCGTCGCAGTTGTTGGAAAATATAGGATACGTACGAATATCTAGTGTTGCACAATATAAGATAAACCGATTCTATATTTTACAGATTAATTGCAAACCGGGATTACGCACGCGTAATGTTATATTCTATGCAAATCCTACATATTTTCGCGCATTATTCGCGTTATACTCGAAAAAATGTTTCGCAAAGAAAATATTTTAAAACATACGAGCGGGATTAGCTCTCGCGCAAACAGAAAAAGCGACAATTATTGTAATGCCGAAGATTCTCTTTTCATTATAATAATTGCTAAAATAATCCGAAAATATTTCTTGTATGCTCATGGGCTTCTAAAGAACGATATTTTGTATATGAAGTACGATGTTTTTTATGAACTATATACTTTTCTCTCGTCATTACAACACTCATTTTCTATAATTAACGTCGAGGTACAACCAGTTAAAAACTTAAGCGATTTCTCTTTCTGTCTCGTGTATTTTTATTTTTGCTTTTTTTTCTCTCTCTCTTTTCTGGTATCTATTTTATATTTTATATTTTTGTATTTTTTGCTTTTTATCGTATTTTAGTATTTTCATATTTGTACATCTTCTGTATTTTCGTATTTTTTTTTATTTTTATACAATTTTTCTTCTTATTTTTGAATTTTTATGATCGAAATTTGTGCTGAACTTTTTTTTATCTTACAGTTTGTACAATGGCTGTGCGCTTGAGGATATTCCAGAGCTTCTAAATAATGCTTTTTTCTTCATTCTCTTTACTTTCAAGATATTCTTTTCTCCGCCCTATTATTTTTATTCCTCATTCAAATTAACTGCCGAAGCAACGCGGAAAACTGCCGACGCAAATCGCGCGTTTTAAAGCGCGGCAGGCATATTCGACCGGACGATGCTGAGCAGTCTCGTGCTGCTGCAGCTGCAGAGAGTAGCAAGTGCATCAAAAGTTTTGTATTACGGCCGGAATTCGCGTCTTTACTTCCGCGAGACCATAAAACCGCTCATAGGAATGCGCTGCGTGCAGCGGCCGCAGCACTTGACTATCTAACGGTCGATAGCAATGTAACAGAGAGAAGATCGTTTGTACTGCATCCAGAAGCAATTCCGAGGAAGTATCTTTCGCGAGGATATCTTCGACTGCCGGAATAATCCCTCCTCGAAAAATCCCGTAGCCTCTTACAACAGGGACGGCGGTGAAGGGGGAACCCCGCGGGAAAAATCGAATGCGATTTTTATTGTGCAATAAGAACGGATATCGATGCCAATATCAAATGTACTCCGCGCGCAACGACAAGTCATATCTTTCTGCCTCTCTCTCTCTCTCTCTCTCTCTCTCTCTCTCACGAAAAAGAGTACAGTATTGTCCGAGAGAAAGATTCTGCGCGTTCAACGGCCCGAATTTCATCCTTCGCTTCGTGAAACCACGCGTCGTCATTGGTGTTTCCTTCGCGAATCGATCTCACCTCTGTATCCTATTTTTATTCAATTACGTACACGCCACCTACTCGATACGAAAATTACTATAGTTAATAAGCTTCTACTTTATATCTCGGAAACGTGCATCAAATATGCTCGGTTATAATTTTATTTTTAGTTTGTTCCGTGCTCGTGGCACAAAGAATCAACATGAAACTCGTGAATAAACTCGCGCGGCAACGAAAATAAACTCCGCCACAGCCTATATTGCACACTGTGTAATGCAAAGCGGGGGCAACATATGGAAATTTAATCTCACAATTTAAATTTAATAATTTAATTAAAATTTAATTGAAACGCAAGATTCAATCAATTTGTGCATGACTTCTCTGATAACATCCGAACGAACGGAAGATTGCGCCTCGTTGTGGGGGCTTGAAGTGTGAATCATCATCGGACACACCTGTACAGTCCGAAATGCAAATGGATCGGAAAGCGGATCATCTTATCAGAAAAGCATGAATATAAAACAGAACTGCGCGCGCGCATGTTAACCTGTTACCGGAGAGCTTCTCCTCGACTGACCGCACCCTCGCGCAATCAGATCGGTATCGGATTGATCAGTACGTACGTGTGAAGGGCTCGTTCTTTTAACGAAGGAAGACCGCGCGTCTCCGCTCAAGATTCGTATAGAAGACGTCTCCCGATAGGATCACCAATTATATTTCCAACGACGGGTCCGGAGCGCGGGCCTGTCAATTATCCACCTCTAGAAACCTCTGACCACGAGTGAAACGATCCTCGACCGATCCGCCCCGAGAGGTTGTTACACAGCACTGATAGATACATTTACGCGGTCAATCTGATAGCGGTAATCGGGAAAATTATCTCAAGACGCAATCTTATTGTGTTCGGTTATTTGTTTACTCTGACGTGTCTTAATTTTCGTTTCACACGTAACGTCTTCGATCGCATTTTTATCGGAGAAATATAAAACGCGATATGCGCGATTGTGCGCGAAATAGTTGGAACACGAATACATCTACACACCGACGACGGACTAACTGAACTGCGAAAGAGCAAATTTTGAACGCGATAATTAAACGTGCGCGTTAATGGCACACGCGCTTCTATGAGCGACAAATTCTCAGTCATGCGACTAATTGACGTGTATCAGAAATACGCGCTCGGAGTGACCGAAGAGAACGGAAAAAGAAAACGGTCGGAGAGATTTACTTTCATAAACAAGTAATAAAATTATAGATTTTCTATCGTGTTCTCTCTCTTAATATATAGAAATTTTCCGAATCAATGTGTGCGCGCATAGCAACGCGTACATCAATATGACACTTTGGGGGGGATGACTCGAAATTACGACGAATCTCTAATTCGGGAAACAGCGTTTGCGGAAACTTCAAACTTGCGACAGGTAATTCAATCTGTCCGAAAAGCGATAGCTCGATTCCCCGTAGCGATTTCACGACTCGTTAGATCAAAAGGGACGACTGGTGGTTGGGGTAGGCTAGGATTCGGATAAGGTCGAGACTTGCTTCTCTCGAATTTGCATGTCTAGTTTGTGTATGTGTGTGTGTATGTGTGTGTGTGTGTGTGTACACGTGCAATTTGTTACCGCCGCCATTGCCGCAGCTACTGCTGATTGCTGATTATTCACAGACGCTAAAATATACACGACTGAGCCCGACCTGCCCGGAGTTTATGTGTACACATGCGCAGGACCAAAAGCGCAGGAGGATTCATATATCCGCGTGAAATCACGTACATGTGGACAAACTTGTATATGCATTCCTGTGTGTTATCGTTTGCGCAATTAAAGTAGACGCTACCGACCAAATGGCAAGTACACAATGATGATTTCGATGCGCATACAAAGATCGAAAAACGTTAGTAGAGGATGTAATTGTATGCACGCGAAATAAATTTGGATCGCGCAATTACTGTTTTGCGAATAGGAGAAGAAAGAGAGGAAAGAGAGAGAGAGAGACAGAGAGAAATATGTGCAGAATTTGCGTTATTCTGCAGACAATGTGTGTTACTCTTCATTTTAAGATATTCGTACAGTCGTTAAAAATTAAAAATATGCGAATGTAATACGAAATAGATGTATTAATTTGTATGCAAATCACTAATTATTTGACAAAAGAATATACTTAATTCTCTTTGCTTTGTAATGCAGCTTGTTATACTGCAATATCACAAAGTAAATGATAATATTTATTGCACGAGAGAGAAGCAAAGTAATCGGAACGAAGAGACAACGGCGGAAATTGCATGTTTGTCTAAGCAATCAGTGCGGCGTTTAATGTGTACGTTCGTCCCGGTGAAGTCAGAGCGCAAATTTGTCTTACTGCCGTAAAAAGGCACGCTCTGCGGACGGCATAAAAGTTCCGTCGTCGGTACGGTATCGTCAAATTGGCACAAAATGAAGAAGTTTATATCGCTCGGTTGGCGGGAAATCGGAGCGAGAGTCGCGTAAAACGACACGCGAAAACGACCGGCAAGGGGGATCCTTACGAGTTTTCCGTGAGTAATTGCAGTCGTTACCGATAATTAACACGAAATACGTCGGCGCGGCCGCGGGAGTTGCGTAACCTCGTATAACATAAACGAGATACCGTCGCGGCAATTATCGCTGCTTACGACAATTAATAGGATTTCCTTGATAACCGCGCCGGAAGGCCTCATTCTCCTGCGCTGACTGACTGTGCATCCCCTCGCCGTGGCGAGGCGATAGCTCCTTTCGAGGAGCAAAACCAGCTCGGAAAAGGAACTTTCCAACCCCGAGCGTCTATTGTTCGCTATAGCTCAATTTACGACGATTATTTACAGTCGGTGAAATTTATTTTCCCGCTTGCCGTATCCCTTCCCGCAGTGCTCACGGTGTTTGTATCGCGGACGAAGCCGAGGGTGGTCGATCTGGCGGTCGCCAAAACACGGACGCCTCGTTAGCACCCACGCTAATAATAATTACTCGCTTGGTTTGACTCGCAAAAAGAGAGAGAGAGAGAGAGAGAGAGAGAGAGGGGATGGTCTCGCGCGCGCAGGGACGCACACAAGGACATTGACATCGTCTCTCCATAAAAGCAGAAACTTCCCAACCCTCTCTTTTCTGCATTTCCCACCCGTGTTGCGCCGGATATATATTTCTCCTCTCTCTTTTTTTTCTCTCTTTCTCTCTCTCTTACTCGACATTCTCACCCTCGCGCAAACTGTCAAATTCGCAGTTTTAATTAAACCTATTTATTTCTCCGTGTAAGCGCTAACATGCCAAAGAACTTGTTGAAATATTGTTTTACACGATAATAATATATTGAAAAATCAAAACTGACGCAAAGTATCAGTTACTTTAAACGCCTGCGTGCCACATTCTTTAAATCTAGTCTAGCAATAAATTAATGGCGTATTAAATGTGTATTATGCATTTGTTTTGCGCGTATAAACACACATATATATAATATTTATTATGTATATATAGTGAATCTTATCATTATTTGTGCAAATATATTATAGCAACCAAGTTGCTTTTATGTTAGCGTTTACCGGTTTCCGTTCGTTACGCAACATTATGCGAGAGTGCAGCTTATTATCCCTCTTGTTGGTTAATAGTCGAACCTGAGAAGCTTAAACTGAATACATTCCCGCCTTTAATCCCAGGCGCCGCCGCCGTTCCCGCCTTCTCCAGTATCGTGGAATTATATTTCTCCTGAAAGGAGATCGGATGAACCAATCATAATAACGAAATTTTAACTCCCACCGTCTGGCCGACGTCTCCCTGTCCGTCGAATGCGTATCGAATTTCTACTTTAACAAAAGAGGGAGAGAGAGAGAGAGCGAGAAAATGTAATTCGTTTAATGCTGAAAGATTACGCTCGGCGAGCGAAAGAAATTTTAGAATTCGCCGAGATTTCTTCGCGTACCGGAAGACTAGCGCCATACATTCGCAGAAATATTTTATCAGCCTCTATGAGAAACGAAACACATTTATCGAGATAAGCTCGCGTTGAAAAAAACTTGTAATTTGATCGCAATGATTTCCCTTCACTCCGTGTCCTTCATGCAATAATCTTACGTGTGCGGGAAAGCGGAGATATATATTAGTTTCTCTCTCAAGCTCTTTCTCTAGTAGCTTGCAATATCTTTCGCACCTCTTCGGCCACTCTATTCTTTCCCCGAGATCAAGAGGCTGTGAAAGCACAACGCGCGGATGTATCGTCGCGAATGACAAAATTGCCTTTTAGACGTTACTCGTCGGAGGGTGAGGACCGAGGAGGGGGAAGGTAGAACGAAAACGAAAGTGGCTGGAGATATCGCGTGCCCCGTGACAAAGCTTCCGAGAATGAAAAGACAGACACTTTAAACAGGAGCGAGTTCTACGCGCGCAAATATTTACATGCAAACTGTTTCTTTCCGGACCTGTTGAACTAGTCTTTGTTGTTTGCAAAACGCTTTAAGTTTTGCTGTTCAACGCGAAATGCACAACACACACACACACACATCCGCGCAACCGAGTTCTTCGTGAAATTTTCAAAACTGCTATGAAATCTCGAAGCAAAAATAAACGCGCGGACTTTATAACGCGAGTGTACATTAATCAAACTCAATTTGAATAAAAAAAAAAATCTGTCTTTCTCTTTGTTGCAGGTGAGTGTGTTTGCGATGATTTTCACGGATTTCCAACGGACGGACGGTGAGTTTTGCAGAGAGCGTTCATCGTTGAACGCGCGCAAACTATGATAAATAATTACAACAAATATCGCAAGTAAAGATAAACACGTTCTCGAGCGAGCAAATTGACATCAGACAACGGACGTATAAATTGGAAAAGCTTGCGTTGTCGTGAGACGCGCCTAATGACGATATGCTATATTCATGCCCCGCAAGTTTCAACGGCAAATATGAGTCCACGCGCGCGCGGTAACAAGCGCACATACCAAATTACTAAACAGCAAAGACAAGACTACATGTACACAGCGACTGTACACCGAGTAACGTGTGCAACAGCGCCAGGAATATAGAGGCTAGGATGCATGCAACTCAATGCATTATTCAGCTCGGTCAACCCTAACTCACGCAAGATGCATCCTCATCTTCCTTCATCCACCTCTAAGACACACACACTAGCAATGGTCACCCCCTTCTCTCCCACTCTCTACGTCCCACTACGCACGTCTCTCTACTGAACGCGCATTCAGGAAACGTTCACAAACTAGCACTTTGTCGACTACGTCGCAATTATTTTGACAATATTTGCTTGTCATTATTAGTTTGAATATTTTTTTTACTGTAAAAATAAAAAAAAATTGCGTAGAATTGTATTTTCGCAGTTCGAGCAAAGGTTAAAGCTTCAAGTGGTGGAAATCGTCTTCTGACTCTCGCACTGGTCAGTTATGTAACAAGAAGCAAAATCAAGAATGTGACGTTTTTTCGAGAGAAAGAGAGAATCCCACTTTTTTCTCAAGAAGTTTAGGAAGTCCCGCGCAAGTAGCGGTCCGATTCGAGGGTAGTCAGGCGAGGCAAAATGGGTATTTGGTATTCCGACGAAGTAACCTCGAGCTCTTTCCACTCTCTTCCGCTCGTCGCGCACGCATGCCAACTATCTTCCGGTCGCTAGAGCTCCGCTCTTCACGGCTTTCGTCCCGGCGACAAGCAAATATTGGCGATCGCTCTCGAAACGAAGCATCGAGAACTACATCGTAGCGAGATTCACGTCTCTTACTCCCTTTCCCTTTTCTGTCTCTCTCTCTCTTTCTTCTTCTCTCCTTCTGTTTCTCCTGTTATAAAGTCACAAAGTCTTACAAAAACATCATGTGACAATGTTTTTTCCACAACGTGGAAAAAATACAAACTTTCAAACAATAAAAAAGCAATGTAAATAAAAGAAAGACGATATAAAAACGAAAGAGGGAAATAACCCTATACTCTCCTCAAATACGTTTCTTAGCGTCTGGCATCGAGATCGTAGGCATCCGTGTCTGGAGACGATACAGGGCGCAAGAACATTCCAATTACAAACTTCCGCCGACAATACAAGGAAACTAGAGAACCCACTCATGACGCAAGACGATCGTCGACAAACAGACAGACAGACGGAGAAGCAGCGGCAATCTCTCAGTTTTTAATTAGCGTTTCTTGCGCAAGTTTGAAGCTAATTCCTGAACAAGTTAACAAACAGGTTGGTTCGTCAACGTTGGGAAAAGAAACGCACGGGTCCTTGATTCGGGGAGCGGAGTCTCGCGGTAAACATTCGGAGTTCGCTCAAGTTTCTCCACGCAGCAGCAGCAGCAGCAGCAGCAGCAGCAATCTCTCCCTCTCTCCGTCCTTGTCGACTTACGCAAGAGGAGACGTTCGCATACCATCTCCGTTTCTCTCTCTCTCTCTCTCTCTCTCTCTTTCTCCTTCTTCAAACTCTCTTCTCCCTTTCCGCCTCTTATCTCTACTTGGTATACCCCGCCTTCGTTCTTTACATTTTCTCTGTCTTTTCCGCGTCTTCGCGACGGAATGTCACAACTTTCGCGAAAAGCCTTCGATTTGGACGCAGGTGGGCGGAGACGGGCGAATCCGCATCAAACGAACCGATTGCAGAAAACTTGTCGAGAGTCCCGACGAAATCTGCGACCGCTCTCCCTTTCCCCATTCCCTCTCTTTTCTTTTTCTATCCGTTCGTCGTCGTCATGCGTTCAGGGCCGCATAGCTTTTTTCTCTCGCCTTTCAGCCGCGTCATTCTTTCTATTTCATTCTTTTTAACCCCTACTACCCGATTTTTCTTATTTTATCACATCTCTTTTTGCAACGCGCGCGTAAAACGTGGAAAGTGAAAAGTCGCGATGCGCGAAATCATAATGCGCGAATGTATGTTCTCGCGGAGGGATTAAATGCTGAGAAGCATTTGACGTGATGGATGGTAGTTGGGAAACAAAAAGAAAGACGACCCCGTGAGACACACGGAGGATGACAGTCCTGTTTCTCGGATTCGAGCATTTCGCGGCTCAGAGCACATAAAATATGTGATTTTTCGAAACAACGGAAGTGTGAGCAAAACGTATTTTCCATATTATACAATCTCCAAAATATCTATATCTATATATATGTATATATTTATATATAAAATATCTCGAATTTAAATGCGACTGTCAACTCCGAGCGATAGTTACAATACATATGTGTACGCATTTGATCTCATGTTGTTTATAATTCGCGGCCAACACATCTGGGACCAACGCAAATAAAGTACGTGAAATATTATCGCGCATATTATAAATGATAGAAAACACTTGCCGTTCGACGTGTCCTCCCGCCCGCCATTGCGCTCCTCTCTCTCCGGTGACACCTTCGCTCCAAACATCCGCGAAGAAAACTTGGTCGAACAATCACAGTTCCGTGGATTCTATTAACACGATACGATTGAAGAAAACACACGCGGAACACGTAACTCGCACGCTCGTAAACTCGCGAAAACGAACTTTATCACAAAATATCGAAGTTTTCCGTCGCGCTATCCGCTCCGTCCGAGAACATATCGAGAAAGAACCGCCAATATGACCGAGACTCGCGCCTTTAGTGGCCGTTGCTGATTGGCTCTCCGTTGGGTCCGCTGATTGGCCCGCGCAATCGCAGTTGTCGTGCTGTGTTCAAAAATTCTAGTTGTCACGTAGAGTAGTATTTTAACCAGGAACAAATAACAAAAAGAACAAATCTTTCTTTATCTCGATAAGTCAATGAACACTACTCCGGCACCCAGGAACGTGTAATGTAACGCATAATTCAGTAATTGTGCGTTTACCTAAATTAATATACATAACTAAACGTAATGTAATGCGTTACGAACGTTCTTGTGCGCCAGAGGCATCATACGAGCATCGTAATAATGTTTAATGACTTCTTAAGTTAAAGAAACATTCGTTTCTTTTGTCGTTTGTTTCAGTAATGCAAAGCTTAATTTAGGCGAACGCGCAAAGAAAAACGCTCAAACACTTGATGCTTTACTTGACATAACGCGCGACGACTCTTAAGGCTCTTGAACGCTGCCCTAGGGGGGGGTGCGTCACGTCAGTGATTTTGTTTTGACGCGCGACGACCTTCAAGCCGGTGTTAGTCTCGCGGAACCACTCGACTGCTTCGGTCGTTCGATCGAGTCAAAGTTTTTCGGAGTTTTCGTTATATTTTCTCGAACGGGAGTGAATTTCGTGTGTCAACGATATCAAGTCGAGTTGCGTTACGTGAGTATTAAGTCAGTGAAAACGATCGCGAGTGACCGAAATCCTTCTTGCCGCATCCGACACATTTGACGTAACCGGAATACGCCGCCACGTCGAGAACATTTTCGCGCATTAGAAACATCATCATGTAACAATTATCAGCACGTGCGTGTCGTTCTTTCGCTCGTTTGACGAATAACGAAGCAATTGAAGCTCAATATCTCGTATCTACGATGCTCGGTGAGAGTGTGTTTTCGTCTGTGATAATCTGCGCG
>QVNV01019608.1:0-12156 GCA_014825455.1 Pseudomyrmex pallidus
GGGGGGGGGGGGTTTCCTATAACGAGCAGTCGATCACAAAGAGGGGTGAGTTCAAAGCAATCGGCAGCTGAGCAATCTCAACCGTATCTCTCTTTGCTGAGATACATAAAAGCGTTATCTCTCGGCTATATGTGGTAATCTCGGTGAAATACTGTACGAAACAACATAACGATATATAGCGCGTCGCTTTCCTCGCACCCCCCGTTTTCGACTTCGCCGCATTCATTTGTCTCTCGCTGTCTTGGAAATTTTCGCGCGTAAATTAATTCTCAAAGAATTTAACACGATGCAAGTTTTTTCCATATATATTTTCCAAAAAGTTTATACCCTTGTAATCTCGTGTTTCCCAAAGTCGTTAAACACATCGCGGGAGTATCTCCTCCCTCCCACCGATATCTTATGCTAAACACACACACGAAGTTCGAATCCTTCGCTGATATAGAAGTGCAGTAACGCACGTGCGGGGGAATAGAAAAGCTCCCACGTCCCGCCACGTTGTTTGACTATCGAAGTTCGTCGAAAGTTACGCCGAGGTCAGTATCGAACTTTAGGTGTGTAGATCTCGTTTGACCCAATTACCATGCCTCTATTCGCGATGGCAGATAACCGGGGAATTAGCGTCGGGGAAGGGCGATTAGCAGCAGGCGGGCAAGAACTCATTCAGGTCCGCGAGTCGATCGTGCGATTTATCCGGAAAGTCGGAATAAAAAAAAAAAAAAAAAGAGGTGGAATTGCACAGAGACAGAGCACGTGCTGCAAAGCGGACGAGAGTCGCGTTTATACACACACACAGGCACACACACATGCGCTTCGCGCACGCATTGTTATTATGCACCGTTTTCCGAGGCACTTCGAGCTCTCTGGACAGCGGCGTACTTTTAATCACTATTCAGGCGGATTGCGCTAAACGGGACGAGACGACGGGACGCACCGGTGCCGCCGCCACCACCGCGAGGCAAAACAAGGGTTGAATGGCGCGGCGGGGCGTCGGCGGTCCGGCTACGTACACGGGCGCGAGCTATTTGCGGACGCAAAAAACGAGCCGGCGAATCGCCGGTGCGGGAAAAGGGCGGTCAGGGAGAGTGTGAGAGGGAGAAAGAATATGAAACGGAACAATTGAAATTGGGCACGGTGCCAGGTTTCCCGTGCGCGCATACAATATCCGCCAAAAGTTTGTTAACGCTTCGCGACCTTTCCCGCCTTTGGTGCTCCGCACGGCGCTCTATCCTCTGGCACGAATCCGAGATAGGTATCGTAAATGGTACTTCCGCTCTCTCTCTCTCTCTCTCTCTCGTCTGTCGTTGTTACGCGCGGTCTATTAGCGCGTTTCGAACTTTGTAACGGAGATTTCTAGCACTTTTCTTCTCTCGCGCCGAGATATATATCGTCCAACTTTTCCCTTCGGCGTGCGCGAGAAGAACGCACCGCCGCCGACTCGTCCGTAAAGGATTTATCGACGGCTGTGTAAAGAAGCGCAAGATCGATAGCGCGCGCCTTTTTTCCTCCCCCCGTACAGTCGCAACACGCGCCTGTTACCAAATTATGAAACAATTGCCTCTTCCACGATATGCGAAGTTTGTTGGATGTGAGTTTATATTCTTGTTATGCAGTTCGAGATCGCGCGCGTAATCCCGACGAGACGCAAATTGTTATTCGATGATTTTCGATGTTGTTGGAAAAAGTTGTTCCTTTGGCTGTTGCACACCGCCGCCGCGCATTATTTATTCGTAGACCCGCGTCTAGCTGCAATCGCCGGTTGCGTCGACGCGATACAAATTGTCGGAGCGCGTTTCCCCTGTAATTTGCAACATCGACGCACGCACGAGAGGCCGTACATCTCGCACGTTACGATACTTGACTTAGACCGTTTTACCTGCAAACACTCCCCCCCCTCTGGTTTACCGCGCCGAGGAAGTTACACGCGTCGTCGCGGTGCGAGCGAGTTTTCCAAGGAGGAAACGCACGCACGTTTATTACACGCGGGCACGACAAATTGCACGAGGGGGAGGGTGGAGAGCGCACTGACCACGATCCCCGTTCCCGACTCCCGTAATGATGCGGGAGCAAATTTCTGTGGAAGTAGCACGCGCGGTCGCGCAAACTTTTTAACCGTAGTGTCTACGACGCGCACACGTATATATGGTGTGCGAACGCATGTGTAATGCAAGCGCGCGCGCGTGTGTGTGTGCGCGTGTAACGGCTCGCGTGGCTTTGCCGCGGCGACTCGAGCTTGCAATTTGTGCGGCGGTCAAAGGCAACGGCCACGGTGTGAGAGAACATTACCACAGGTAGTCCGTTCCCCTCCCCCTCGGAATGAAACCGAAAAAGAGAGCGCGATAGTGAGAAAACGGGAGAAAAAGGAGAGGAGGAGAGTGAATTCTCGTTTCTCGCGATGCGGAAGACTGCTCGCAATCGCGAACTTAAATTGCGCTTAGGTTTTTGTTTTTCGCAAAAATAATTGCGTTTTGTAATTATGTAAAATTCCGCGAGATGCAACATATATATACGCGTAGTGTCGAGAGTGACTTTAATGAAACACGATCAATTTGATTAATTTCTTTTTTTTTGGTAACAGCACGTAACTATACGTCGAGTAGAAAAGATGAATTAAAAGTATTGAAGTGGATGATTTATCAAATGGAATTGCGCGAAATGGTCGCAGTAATTGATTGATTTTCGATATCCGCAAGAAAAATGATTGCTTTCCACGAGAAACCTGTTGGATATTCAACGCTTCCGATTATCGATTCTCTTTGACTGCTCCCGCTATCGAACACAGCCAATGAATTTCAAAATAATATCGATCGGTTTGGCGGTGAATACGGAGTTGCAAATGCTACGCGAAACTTTATTATTATTATTATTATTATAATTCAGCAATCGGAACCGGAATTCGCGAATAGATTTTGAAACAAACAAGTATAACTTATCCGTCAAATTTATTTCTTTCGGGCTACTTTTCGAGAGGAAGACGTTCGGGGGGCGCGTAGTAATATCGTCAACGAAAAAATAAAAATTGAATGTGCAATTACGTTGAAACCGAGTCGTCGTGAATAACGGCAATAAATGTCGTTCCTTCCAAAGGTTTGCAAAGAATCTTCGCGCGAAGAACGAGAGAAAGAAAAGAAAGACGGATTCTGTTCTGCAGCGCAACGCGCGCTCGCAAAAAGAGAAGATGTCTCTCTTTCCTCTCTCTCTCTCTCTCTCTCTCTCTCTCCTCCCTTCTCCTCTTTCGAAAACAAATTCATATTTCAAGGCGGAACCCTCTACGGTGTATTCGTCTACGAAAAGAGACGCGCGAGAGCTCTCTCTCTCTCTCTCTCTCGGAGATAAAAGTGAAATACGCGGGTTCGCTATTGAAGGCGGTGCCGGAGGAGGAACGCGGATACAAAGCCAAGAGACAAGGGATCGCGATCATTCGTCATTCGACGTCGCCCTTTGTCTCATATCATCATAATAGATTAGGCTTGACAATCGCTTATCTCATTTAAATTCACTCTCTCTCCGTCTCTCTCCGTCTCTATCTCTATCTCTGTAGGAGAGGGATAAATTGTCTTGGTCGAAAAGCAATTTAATCAGGAAGATCGTAGTGTCGGGACGTGTCTTCGGCACGTCGCGCGCGAATGTAAACGCCGACTGTTCTCCTCGTCGTCGTCGAGACGAATTTTTCGCGCGATGAAAAAAAAAAAAGAAAAAACGAGAAACCTAATGAACGTCATTTTGATTCATGATCCGGAGAAAGTGGGCCTCCCGCGCGCGCAACACGGGAAACGGATACGCAGCCGCCGCCGGTCGAAATTCAATTTGTATGCCCTATGATTTATTTTCCCTCCGCGCGGATTTATCTTCCGGGCGATGCGCTCTCCGGTGCATTTTACGGCGTCATCCTCCATTAAGTGGGCCATCCATACGTCGCGTACCCGGCGAGAAGATTACGTTCCACGCGTCTTATCCGTCGGCATTAATTATTAAGTGCATATTATTCTCTGCGGGGAGAGTTATCGCTCTGCGGAGTGTGTGCATATTCACGTCGTCGGTGGTGCCGCGAGGAAATGCACCGATAAAAATTATCCCAAAAAATTCCGGTGACAGGAGAGAGTGTTGGCCGCGAGTGCGCGGAGCTCCCGTTGGAAATTTTTCAATGACGTTCAACAATGTCGGAATTGAGAGTTCAACGTCATTACCACGTGCGATTCTCGACAATAACGTTCACGGCAATCGGTCGAGTGTGTAGGTCCATCCGTTAGACGCGCTCCTCATTCCGCTCGTTTGCGCTTCTAACGCGGCCATTTACATGCGCACTTACAAGTGCATTGCCACGCGACCCAATTCGATCGTCGTCGTCGTCGCATTTCCGTATTCACGCCGGACGTGCGGCGGTGGTGGTATCGACACATCGCGAGTGTTTTCTCGATTTTCTTCTCTCGGATGGAAATCCGAGATGAGGCGGATAAACGGCGCGGGAGGAGGGGCGCTCATCGACAGTCTATCGTTCTGGGCAAACAGTCCTCTCTCGAACAAAAGAACGAGCTAGTAGCGTCAACACAAAAATCCCATTTACGTCTCCCGGCGCAGACGTAAGCCGGGCTCTCGTAGGCAATCACGCGCTCGCTCTCGAGATATCTCGCTGTGCCGCGCGTTAAATAAATTTCACCGGGCAACCCCTTTCGCGACGTTGTAGCCTTCGTCATCCACGTCCGATTCGCCGACACAGGGAAAACACATCGGGACGGGATCTTTCCTTCTTCTTCTTAGACGACGGGACAAGTGTGTGTGCCGGGCTGTCGTTTGGCGCGCGTCGACGACGGGTGCGCTGTCTAAGCGCGTTTCCGAGATTGACAGCTCGAGTGCTGCGCACGCTCGCTCCGAAAACATACGCGTTGTATAAGACGGGGCGCGCACATATCGTTCGCGCGTATTCACGCTCTCTCATCCTATCCTATCGGGTTAAACGCGCGCGAACACACACACACACACACAACGATGTATCCACGCTGTGTGCGTACGCGAGTCGTGCGATTATGTGTTACGCACACCGGAGCGACTGTATAAACACAAGCATACGCGGCGGGAGTATAATGTGCGCGCGGCGAGCACCACGGCATCGCGTTATCCCTACACGTCTGTCCATTATTGCGATAGCAGCCTGCGTCAATATTGGCCCAAAGGGTTTCACTGTGATTGTCTTCCGCTCGTACACGCACGTACACAGTGTTAGGCCCCGGCTCATACGCGGCGGATACTAGCCCAGCCTTCAGCGCCGATCGACTCTCTGTCTGCGCTACACCCACACGCGCAAATATATATGTAAACTCTTCTCTATGTGTGTCTCTCTCTTCCGCGTCTCTCTTCCTTCCCTCTTCTTCCCGTTTTCCTCCTCTCCTCTCCGTCTTCTCCGGCCGTTGCCGTTGCCTCCTCGTCGTTTACTCAGCTTTGCACGAACGATCGCTTCGTTCGAACGCAGCGAAAACGGGCACATCCGATTTCATGATAGCTTCAAATAGTTCGCGCCGTTCTTGTCCACTTGAACGGTTAACGGTGATGCTCTCGCGCTTTGTTTGCGGAGATGCATATGCCAAGAGACTCCGTGATGCGAAATGGCGGCTCGTCGGAAGAGGGGGAAAACGATCCGCTTCACGGACTATTTGGGATTTAACGATCCGGGGTGTAAAAGCGCGAATTATTATCATCCGCGTGATAACGGAACGGTTTATTTTTTATAAACTCCAAAGTGTAAATAGATTTTGTCCGCTTTACTTTCCGCTATCCTCTTAGTAACGTTTTATATAACACGTGTATTATATAACACGCCGCGGCAATACGCGCCCGAATGAATTGTGCGGTTCAAAGACCGCGCGCGTTGCATTAGTATTCTCTGAGACGCAGTCATGTAGTAACACTTGATGCTTTGAACTGATTGAGTAGCGAATTTCCGATTCAATGACACACACCGTTGAAGATTATGTATGTACCAGCTTATTACAGAATTCCCGTCTAACTAACCGTTTTCGCTGCACTAACGAAGATCCGCGCTTGCACCGGCGATGTTTATTCACCGTAAATCAAGGGCAAATTAGATATTTCATGAAACCGTATAGCGCGTCTCTAAAATTCAAGAGATTCCCATCCGTGCGGGCTTTTCAAATACAACGTCGCGCGAGCACACGCACACGCACGCACACACGAGAGAGAGAGAGCGACGTATCTCGGTATTGTATTTTTCTTTTTTATACGAAGTTTGAACATAATAGCGAAGAAACTTTGACTTGTGTGTGTCGTTTTTCAAATCTACAGACACACCAAAGAATGCGATGCATTGTGCCACTACCTCGTTAAAGATTCCGCGCGTAACCGACTGCTTTCCGCGAGATTCGCACCTGTTTCCTCGGACGTTTATTTTTTTTGAGAGGAGGAGGAGGAGTTGTTAGATGCTTCGCGAAAAGAAAACGCGGCGGTCATCCTCCAACAGTCGAGGAACTGTTTATCGTGTGTGCGCGCACACGCACATATACACACACACACAACATGTTCCGCGACGGACACACGGGCAAGAAGTGCGACGGGACACGTACGATATAACTACCGGCACCTGGCGCATAAAGCCCTGCACCGCATACGTTATGAAGGCCTGCAGCAGGTCCGCATGCAGCGCAATATTTTCAGCTCGCCCCGACTACGTTTTTAGGATACACTTGATGGCCGGAATGTCGAACGAATTTCCTCGAACCACACGGCTGATAATGACAAAAAGATAAAATAAACTCAAAGCGGTTTGCGCGGCCATTTTTGAAATCGTCACGTTTATGTATTTTTTTTTTTCGCTCTTGGGAACGTGACGCACACACAAACGCAAGATGTGTCGCTTGAAAATTCGAGAAGCTGAATATGATAAAACTGAATCCACATAAATCGAATTAAGGGTCGAATAAAAATATGTTTATTTTTTTCTTACCGTATATTTCGCTAGATCGGTGCAACAGGTGAATAACACTGATCTCTACGTTACGCGAATTGCAAAGTGCTTTCGCGAGGTATTGAACAACGCCCCGTGTCTACACGTGCGTCTGCGAAGAGCAAACGCGCGCACGGAACGCATCCGATTATCGCGACAATGTTAACTTGAAACCGTTGCCTGCATCACAATGCGCGGACTGAAATAAATGGCGAATAATGGCGATGTGTATGTACGCTTGTGTGTGTGTGTGTGTTTCGTTTTTCTTGAACTCGATCCCCGAGTAAATTACGACCCGCAATACACGTATCTGGATCGAAACAATTCGACGTAATTACTTAATTATTACCTCTACGACTATCGCGTACTTGAGAAACGACGTCTATTAACCGTGACTTGAGAATTATGTCGAATTACCCCCGACTGTATTACGACGAAGGAAATGTTCGACCCGACAATCAATCGGAGCTCTTGCGTACTCGCGCGTACTCTCTATTAAATGCCAAGTATAAAATTGCAGGTTACGGCAGCACATTTTTTTTGCCTTCGTCCCCGGCCGAGCACGGCAGGGAGGAACGAACCCGAGCGAATCGGTGAATGAAATGAGTTTCGGTCGTGCGCTTTAAGGTCGTTAAAAAAAAAAGAAAAGCAACACTACCAATCCCGTTCTTCCAGTTTAGCTTTCGCGGATGCGCGTGCGTACGTGTGCGAGTTTCAATCGTGATCTCCGATTGTGATCCCCCATCGGAGAGAAAATGTTTGACGAAGTTTACGATTTTTCAATAACGAAATAGCGCGAGCATTTTTGTTGCAATAGTACGTAGTATTACTATACTAAGTAGCGTTTTGAAAAGGAATAAGATTTGTCTATGCAAACATCATAATATCGCATTTCGATATATGTATATATCGCACTTCGATATATATCGCATATCGATATATATCGCATATATCGATCTTCTTTTTGTTTCTAATTGTATTAATAACAATAAAATTTTAATAAAATAACACAGAAACATACATGCGTAAACTTGTCGTATCTTTTTCTCTCAGCAATTAAAAGCAGATATGGTACAGGAGAGTGGCTTATGTGTGCGCGTGAAAGTACGTGTCAAGGGGAAAGCGGATCTATAGCGAGAGTCTATTGTAATATATAGCTGCGTGTTATATTCAATCTAACAGACTTAACCACAATACTAAAAAAAAAAAATCATAACAGCGAATACAAAAGTAATAATATCATTATTGCAAGTGCAAGCTTTAGAACACAAGCGTGACTCGCGTGTATATACGCGAGCTGTTAATATTCACAAGATAATTCCCGTGGAACGGAAAGCTCTTTGTGTGGGAAAAATGAAGTAAAATTATTTTATTACCCGATTCTCTCCGTTTTACTTCCCACTAAAAATGTAACAAGAATTCTACATTTATGAGACCGTCAATCTAGCGTGAAAAGGTTAACTCGCGAACAAAGTAGAATAGAACGCGCTTCAACGAGAAATGTGTGTTCCTGCGCGCGCGTGTGTGTGTGCGAGCTAGAGAGTTCGGTTTTAATCATTTATTACCGTTACGATCGATCAAGCGCGTACGTTCGAAGCACGCGCGTCACGACGTATTATTTCACGGGCTTAGAACCACGAAGATTATGAACTACCGAGAGGCGTAAACGAATGCACAAGTTGACGTGACGTTGCACAGACCGAGGTGTAAAAGCCACACCGGGTGAAGGATTATTGTCGGGTAATCTATCGACACACAAAGGCGGTAGCGCGCGATTAACTACATCCTGAATCCTCCAGAAATCTAAGAACGTAAAGTTACATAATGTACAATAACTTATTTGTACTCTGGTTTCTCTCGTTTGTTAATTGGTTTGGTTGTCTTGGTTGTTAAATTTTTCAATAAACAATTTACATATTGCAAATACAATTGCATCTGCAACAAAAAAGTCAACTCAAATTAATTACATTTTACGCAAGACTCTCGTTTCTGACAGAAAGAAAAGAAAATCGCTAATTTGGATGTAAAATGTGCGGATGCATAAGAACGTCCGTGCATTTTGTTTTTAAATATGAAATATACAAAGCTAGAGATTTAGTTCGACGAATCCCGTCATTTCGAAGTCGCGTCTCTCGCGCGTATGCGCGCGCTACTACACCGCGCGATGTCGCAACATTTTTTAATAACACGGCCCTTCAGCATGAATTGTAAATAAGGCGATCGCATTTGCATCCTGATGGCGCGCGGACTCTCCTCTGAACTCATCAGCGTCACGATCATGTCCGGGCGGTGCGATATTTATTCCGCGATCGTCGATGGACCGCCGCGTCGCGTCGGGCGGACGCGCCAACTTCCTTTCACCCTATCCTGCGGGGTGGCGAATGGACGCGGTACTAATTACAGAAATAATTAATGCCGTGACTACCCCAGCAGCAGCGTGCGCGCGCGCGCGCGCGGACCAGTCTGGCGAAAGATGAAAGTGCGATACAAAAGCCAGGAGAAGGAAAGAGAGACCCCGGGCTCGGGGTAAATTAGCGCGTCTCTAAGGTACGTACACACGATGTGTCTCGGCCTTTGGTATAATGGATCGGGAATGGATTAACGGTGGAAACACACAGGGAAGAGAAACCCGCGAATGCCATGGTCGCCGCGCACATCCCCCGGAACGAGTCCCACGGCAGCGTGTGTTCTAATGGATAAGCTGCCGCTGTCCACATTAACCTGAAACAATTGTATTGTTTTTCTCACAATAAAGGCGAGCGCGCGCGCGCGCGCGTCCAACCGCGGGGGTGGACTGGTTCGTCTCGCGCGGCGGAATATCGAAGGGTTCCCTGACCGCACGGCGACGTGAAACCAACCCCTCTGCAGTCGTATTCGTTGTGTTACGCACAATACCCATCGTAAAGAATTTCGCGACGCGACGGCACGAAGGTCGAATTAATTGCCATTGTAAATCGCCTTACGAGGAACAAACAGATTTATATTTGTAAATCTGAGAGATAAAACCGGAAAAGTGAAATTTTATTTCGCTCCAAAAACTTGTATTACGCACGTAACGAACTTTAATATAGAGAATGCGGAAATGAATTATATCGAAATACGTACGTGTATTCCTCCGGACTGTGTGTAGAGAAATTGTTTACACTTTATAAACAATTATAGTAATTCACAAAGAGAGATGTAATGGATTTTATTCGTTCATCAGTTACATTGTGCGTGAGATATCGCAGATATTTTATAAATTTCAACGCGAGAAACATATATCGCCAGATAAGAGAGAATGCGGACCTGCGCAATCGCTTTTATCGGTATTAATTATAAATAATTCAACGTGTATGTACACGTATATTTACTGACGTGGATATATTTTATTTCGTTCGACAAGCGGCCGCGTATATATTGCAAATCGCACGATTCTCTCATCCAATTCGGCAAATGGGGCTCGATCATCCCCATAAAAGCGTTTCGATACAAAACAAACGACTATTGTCCGGTAAAATTCGTTAGTGACTATTAGTTTTAATTAAAATTTCGGGTGCGCGGAGGAGGATTCATCATCGCGCGCCGTCGTCGTCGTCGTCACCATATCGCCGCCGCGCCGCGTTGCGCATCGTTAACACGAACCGGGTCCGTCTATTTCGCCGTGTAAATTATGCCCACGCCGAACCGCCCGCCGCCGCGGTGCCGACTGTCGGTATGCGGCAATGATAAAGTTTGTTTTTTAATTAAAAATCTGCCACCCGCCCGACGGCATTGGCGGTGAAAGGATCGTCACCTCGCGTGACAGCCGCTCTCAAATACGCACCCGACGTGTGCCCGTTCGTTATGCGAAACGCATTTCGATTTTGTCGCGGAACGCCGACGCCCCTGTATAAATATCAGAGCGTCGAGTAGTTATGTCCGCTATGTTTAATCGGTCGAAAGAGAGCGTCACGACACACAACGCCGCGCGTTCTCCATTCATCATTACGTGTCAGACACTCTCTTCTGCCTGTCGCGGCGAGAACCTTTGATATAACGCGTCGCGTTATATCTCCGCGCGAAGATAAGATATTTCATAACGAGTTAATTCTCTCGGTTGAAAATGCGACACCGATTAAACCGATCTGAACATTCATTTTACTTAAATTCGTGATTATCGCGAATTAATTGCGCAGGTAGTCGACTTCAAGTCTGGTCGATCAGTATTCAATCCCGATAGAAACGCACACACGTGTAATCTTGTAATTGTTAAATATTTCCTCCACGTCGCTATCGGACCGCTAAATTAGCCAAACGGAGAAATGTTTTCGGCGAATGAATACCAACGTGTATAAATTGATACGGTCTATACTATATTGGAGCAACATGGAGCGCGAGAAGAACGCGGCGAGAGAACGAAATTTCGAAAGCTTCGCCGCGCGGAATTAAAGTAATCGGACCAAGTAATTTTCCGCGGCGTCCATTTGTAGTTGCGTTCTCGATTGAGTGCAACGTATCTTTGTTTCGCGAACACGAGAAAAACTCTCTCATTGACACACACACACGCGCGCATACGTCAGGGAAATCGTGTTTACCGCATCGGAGACCCGGGATTACCCCGCGCCGTGCCGGAGAACGTCAACTGAAATTCAGCCGCACGAGATGCAACGCATCTCGACGGCTCGATCTTGGTGGCACGAAAAGCGGCAGGTCCGACGATGGCCGCCGCCGCCGCGCGCTCGACTCGCCCCGCGCGCGCGCGATTTATGAGGTGTCGAAATTGCACGTTGTTTCTCGCGAAATTTATGGCATCGGGCGTCGTGCAAGTATCCGGTATCCTTGGTATCGGCTTGCCTTCTAGGCACACAGGACGAGCCACCTCTTATTATCGTGGCGGGCCAATTTATCGTGCACCTGTCAGCGATCGCGATCTCTTTGATGCCCCTTCCACCCTGGGCAAGGACCCGTCCCACCCTTCCACCCCACCCCTCTGATCCAGAGCCGCGGACGTTAACTTCAAAGGTAACTTTGAAGAATGGTTCCCCGGATTCCCCGGGATGATTGTCGTAAGAAAGGGGTGGAATGTTATTAAAGGGTGATTCGAGGAATTTGGCGTATCTCCTCCTCGATGTCGTCGAGTCGTCCCAAAGTTATAATGAAAGAAAGCTGCGTCTAATTAACGTTAAGACAAACAACGACGACGAGAGAAAGAGTGGCCGTAGTCGTTGCGGGGGGGGGGGGCG